>CM039668.1:10684651-10849651 GCA_022405105.1 Aristolochia contorta
GTAGAATAGCATCTGGACAGCCTTAATTATTGGATGAAACTTCTAACTACTAGCTAACTTGGAGCTATAATCAATATGTAAAATATGTAAAAGAGATTCAGAGGCACATTTCAGTAAAAAAAAAGAGAATTAAAATTGGAAAATAAATAAATAAATAAAGCAAGTAACTACCTTTAAAAAATTTGATGGTATATAGTCCATGTGGATATGGTTTTTTAAAAGGACATGCGACCAAAGTTAAATTTTGGTGGAAGACTGGTAGTATAGTAACTTTCTGTCATGTATAGCATATTTCCACTGCTTTAGATCTATTTATAACTTTAATTAAGGCCAAACACACTTATACACTAGGAGCGGATAACAAACTGTGTTTCACTGCATTTTAAATTAAATAAGTAGAAAAAATTTCTTCTCAATTGCTTTTGATTATAAAAAATATTCAAAAGTTTATGAAACAGGAAAATGAGGTTTTATATTGTCCTATTAGGAAATTAACTATGCCAAAAGAATAAATTAAGAAGCTTTAAGTAGTTCCTGAAAACTTTATTTTCATGAAAAGCTTATTTTTTTTCTAAAGCAAGAACAAAAAGTATAGCTAATTATCTTCCTTTTTTTTATAGCAAAACTAGTCAAAGGAAAACTTTTCTTGTTTTATTTGCATAAACCATTCACTAGTAAAAATGTGCCCTCCGCCGACGGTTGGAACTTAAAACGTCGGCGGAGAGCCGTTCGGCCGACGGGTTTTAAGACACATCGGCGGAACAACGGAGAATCCATTACACCCGTCGGCGGGACAACTAATCACTTCCGCCGACGCCTCATAACACGCGTCGGCGGACAATGTACAAAAGCATCGACGCACCCCATTCCCAACCTGTCGGCGGAACCAAAGATCGCGTCCGCCGACGCCTGTTTACGTGCGTCGGGGGATTCAGAACTCAAGTGCCGACGCAGTCTTGTTTTAACCCGTCGCGGGAACATTTGGTTTTGTCCGGCGACGCACCCTGACACGCGTCGGCGGACTCTGAACTGAAGCGCCGACGCATCATCTGTCTGCGACCCGTCGGGGGAATCTTCGTTCTCTTCCGCCGACGCAGCTTGGCATGCGTCGGCGGTTACCCTTGGGACTTTTTTGCTCCGCCGACGGGTTGAAATATTCCGACCCTACTTCCCGCGCCGCGTTACGCGCGTAACGGGAAGACAGGGTTACTGAAATTTAAACCGTTTCCTTCGACGGAAGGCGTCGAAACGCGTTGACGGAATCGAGCACGCGAAATCAAACCCGGCGTTCCCCGGCGTTCCCCCGGCGTTCCCCGGCATTCCCCCGGCGTTCCCCCGGCGTTCCCCGGCGTTCCCCCGGCGTTCCCCCGGAGTGCCCCCGGCATTCCGCCGGAAAGTTCTCGGCTTTCTTCGTCTCGGCGACTCGCGTAGTCCTCCGGCCGAAGACCCTACTTCGACGTCGCGCGCGGGCTTCAAACCCCGTTCTTCGGAAGCTAGAAAACACTACGTTTTGCGGTGGCGCGCGTGCTCGGCGTTCCGCCAGCCACCGCAAGCGAACCGAACCAAGCTGTTAATTCCTCTCCCGCGGCAAGAGTTTGTTTTTCTTCGCGCGCAGGTAAGTTTATTTTGGTTCCATAAATTTTCAGTTGCTTCCCCTTTTCCTTCTTCGTCAATATTCTCACTAGTTTCTCTTATTTTGGTTCCATAAATTTTCGCCGTCCTCTAGCCCTCTGTTGACAACCAGCGAGAGGCAATCGTCAGGCGAAAATCAGAGACAGAGCACGGTCCTGAAAGCCGCTGCAGAACAGTAGCGAGTGAGTTTTAAATTGTCGTTAGTGTTGTTTTAATTACTGAGAAGCATGTATTAGAATTAATTCTCTGTTAAGGTTTTTCTCGTGGATTGATAAAAACTCGTGGATTGTATTAAAGATATATTGTTTTTGGAGAATGATTTTTGCATGGTGTTGCAATCATGGGTTGAATGATGATGGGATGTGTTTCTCTGAAAATCAATGGTGGATGTGTCTTTGTCTCTCTTTGGTTGCTCCCTGAATTCCCTCTCTATCTCTCACTCTCTTACTGTTTACCCTCAAAATCTGTTTTAAACTTCTAATTCTCTCTCTTCTCTCTCTCTCTCTCTCTCTCTCTCTCTCTCTCTCTCTGAATTAAAATTCTATTTTTAATTCTTACATCTCTATCTTATTCTCTCTTTATCTCTCTCTCTCTTTCTCTCTCCCTCTGAATTGAACTTCTGATTTAAACTCTTTAACCTCTCGCTCTTTTTCTCTTTCTCTCTCTCTCTCTGATTTAGAATTCTGTTTTAAACTCTTCCAATCTCCCTCTTATTTTCTCTCTCTCTCTCTCTCTCTGATTTAAGATTCTGTTTTAAACTCTTACATCTCTCTCTTATTTTCTCCCTCTCTTGCTCTCTGAATTTAAATTCTGTTTTACACTCTTAAAGTCTCTCTCTTATTTCTCTCTCCCCCTCTCTTGCTCTCTCTCTCTCTCTCTCTCTCTCTCTCTCTCTCTCTCCGAATTACAATTCTGTTTTAAAATGTTAAACTTCTCTTTTTTTTTCACTCTCTCTCTCTCTCTTTCTGAATTAAAATTCTGTTTTTAATTCTTACAGCTCTATCTTATTCTCTCTTTATCTCTCTCTCTTTCTCTCTCCCTCTGAATTGAACTTCTGATTTAAACTCTTTAACCTCTCCCTCTTTTTCTCTATCTCTCTCTCTCTCTCTGATTTAGAATTCTGTTTTAAACTCTTCCAATCTCCCTCTTATTTTCTCTCTCTCTCTCTCTCTCTCTCTCTTTCTCTCTCTCTCTCTCTCTCTCTCTCTCTCTCTCTCTCTCTCAACCACTCTGTTCTCTCTCTTGTCTCAATTGTCTCTCAAATTCTGTTTCACTATTTAATTCTCTCCCTCCCTCTATCTCTCCAATGGAGAATCCATGATAAGACCACATGTTTAGGTGTTCTTCACCATGTCTGATTTTTGGTATCTCAAGGCCAAGAGGTCCAATCTTTCAAGGCTACGGTTGTCGTCCGTTTTGTGCACTACCATCACCACCGTATTTGGTTTTTTCGTTCGAATAAGGGTTGTGGGTAGTCATGGCCTTGAAGATTTTTAGCATGGTGAGTTACACAATTGAGTGTTAAACACCCAATCTTTTTCTTTAATGTAGAGTATCTTTCAGAATTACCATGGATACGGACTATTTGAATGACAAGAGATGGATGTATGCGTACAAGACAAAGCCGGCCTGGTGTCATCCTAGATTTGTTGCTGGTGTCAATTTTTTTATAGATTATGCAAGAGAACGGTTGGAGTGCAAGGCAATGGTCTTATGCATTGTCCATGTCGGAAGTGTGAAAATGGACAGAACCTTGACTGTGAGACCATCAAGACCCATATAGTCCTAGAGGGTTTTTTCCCGGTATACGAAACCTGGTCATACCATGGAGAGAGACCACAAAATCAGTCTGACATTAATGTACCGAGTGGCCATGGTGAGGAGATGGGAAGGATGTTGGGTGATGCTTTCATGCACAATATGGAACAAGACTCTGTTCCGAATGATCCTGATGATGCAGAAGTACAAAAATTTCAAAAGCTACTGGAAGAGGCGAAGAAGCCACTATATGGAAGATGTCAGAAATACTCAAAACTGAGTTTCATGGTGCACTTATTCCAAATAAAGTGTTTGAACAGATGGAGCAACAAATCGTTCTCAGATGTTGTTTCCTTCTTAAAGACGCCTTCTCCCGGATAATTTGCTGCCACTTAAGTTGGTATGAGTCAAAGAAAACGATGGCAGACTTGGGATTGAGTTACGAGAAGATCCATGCATGTCCGAACGATCAGATATTATACAGGAATGATTTCAAAGAACTCGATAAGTGTCCAAGATGTGGATCCTCAAGATGGGCAGTCAAGAAAAAGGGGAGAGTGCAGACCGCTTCAAGACCTGCAAAGGTCCTTAGACATTTTCCCTTTGTGCCGCGGTTGCAACGGATGTTTATGTCCAACATAACATCTGAGTTTATGACATGGCATGGTTCAGCACCTGCAACTGAAGCGGGAAAGATGATTCACCCTGAGAGATTCAGCAGCATGGAAACACTTTGACAAATTGTATCCATCCTTCAGTTCCGATCACCGGAACATTCGATTGGGTCTTGCAAGTGACGGTTTCAGCCCATTTAGGTTTGGGACAGGGTCGAGCCATAGTACATGGCCAGAACCATTATCGTCTACAATCTTCCTCCTTGGTTGGCAATGACACAACCATATTTTATGATGACCCTTCTTATTGATGGACCAAAGTCCCGAGGAAACAACATTGACGCTCACCGCAACCGCTGATTGATGAGCTAAAATGTTATGGGAATCTGGGTGAGAACTTACGATTCACATACAAGGTCATTCTTTCAAATGCGTGCAGCGTTAATGTGGACTATATCAGACTTTCCTGCATATGGCATGTTGTCCGGTTGGAGTACGAAGGGTACAAAGCATGTCCCACCTGTCACGTGAGCACTGCTTGCCATATCTGCCGCCGACAATGAAAATGTGTATACATGCGGCACGAAGGTTTCTACCGAATGATCATCCGTGGCGTGCGAGATAAGAGGTCGTTTGATGGGACAAGAACTAGATGGAAACCCTCTTCCCTTATCTGGCGAGGACATTATGAATAGTCTGGTGGGGCATGAAAACGCTGTGTTTGGGAAGGGGAAAGGGGTTCAGGCGGAGGCCAACACTTTGCCTGAAGGATGGAAAAAGAGTAGTGTATTTTTTGAACTTCCGTATTGGAGTAGTCTTCTCATTTGCCACAACTTAGATGTCATGCACATCGAGAAGAATGTATGTGACAGTATTTTGAGTACACTCTTGGAAAATGATGGAAAGTCAAAGGATAACTTGAAGTCCATATTAGACTTGCAGGAGCTTAACATACGGAAACAACTCCATCCACGGCCGTCGAAAAAAGTTGCTGGTAAGTTATTAATTCCTCATGCGGCGTACAGTTTGACGAAGGATGAAAAAACACGTTTTCTACGTGTATTGAAGGAATTAAAGCTCCCATCCAGTTTTACTTCAAATGTCTCAAACCAAGTACAAGTCAAAGCAAGGAAAATAGTGGGCCTCAAGAGTCATGATTTTCATGTTCTGATGCAACAGCTACTTCCATTCGCATTGAGGAAAACGATGTCGATGCCGGGCAGCAAAGTTTTGCATGAGTTTTCACTTACTACAGAGAGCTGTGTTCCAAAGTGATTGATGTGCAAAACGTGGAAAAACTTGAGGCAACCATCCCATTAATCTTGTGCAAGTTAGAGAGAATATTTCCGCCTTCGTTCTTTGACGTCATGATCCATCTGAGTATACACCTAGCAACAGAGGTCAGATCAAGGGGCCAAGTGCAAGATAGATGGATGTACCCAATTGAATGTCACTTGCTTACATTGAAGAATTACATCCGCAATAGAAATTGGCCAGAGGGATCCATTGCAGAAGGTTACTTGATGGAAGAAGTAACTACTTTCTGTGCATGTTATGTACAGGGGATAGAGTCCAAGATTAGTAGACCGGTGAGGTATGAACCAGGACCTTTAGGGGCAGCGCGTCCTTATATGCTCACTGCTGATGATGTATACCAGCTACACCGGTTCTTACTATTCAACACTCCAGAGGCTCATCCGTACCTATTGTAAGTAGTTCCAGTCCTCTAACTAAATATTATACTGTCTACAACCAATTTACTACTACTTAATTAATCTCTTCCACATTTGGTTGTAGGGAACATAGAGACTACTTGAGAAGGTTGCACCCCCAATGAACTGATCATCGGATACAGACTGAACAACACTTACATTTTGTGCAGTGGTTCAGAACACGGGTGAGTTTATCCCCCAAAGCAGTAATTTGTTGTGCTTCCATTAAAGCGTCTTCCCTCTGTTGACACCTAATCATCAAATTGTGTAGGTAATAAATTTACCGCATCACAAAACATTCGATAGAAGATGTACAATATTTTGCTCGGGGCCCCAATTCCGAAACCAAGTCGTATAAAGGTTTTTTTTGGGAATGGTTACAAGTTTGAGACAGAGCAAGTTGATGAAAATCGGACCACTCAAAATAGTGGTATTGCCACTGTGGGGGAAGAAAGTGAGGTTTTTTACGGTGTTCTACAGCAGGTACTCGAAGTCTTCGTTGGGCCTTGGACTCCCATCAGCATATTTAAGTGCAGATGGTTCGATATGAAGAAGGGCACTGGTTCTGTTAATGATGGGTTTGATTACACTTTAGTGAATTCGTCAAGGCAGACATATGAAGACGAACCCTTCATCTATCCATCTCAAGACCAACAGGTATTTTATTCGAAAGACCCTGTTGATCCAACTTGGAGAGTTGTGTGTCGTTGGAGACCTCGGGACACATACGACATCCCTCTAGGGCCCGTCGATGTGAGGTCCGAAGAAGATGAGGCCATCTTGTTGGCACAAGACAAAGGGATCGAGACGCCACAACATTGAACCAAGCTGATGATGTTTTGTGGGTGCATGATCGACCTGGGTCCGTGGATCAAGAATTGATCCTGCAGATTTGAATGTAACATAGCGTAAGTTTGATATCTCTCTGTTTTCTTTGTAGTGTGGTTCGTAATAGCTAATTTTATTTATTTTGTGAAGAAAGCTGAAAATTAAAGTCTCTTTAAATTTGCAGGGTAAATATGCCACCGAGGCAGCATCCCATTGACTCCTCATCACCGTCACCAGCAAGGGTCAAAGTTCGGGCAGTTCGGCCAGCCCGAACAACAGCAGTCCTGAGTCCGACTCGGCCTGCCCGGGCCACTCCAGTTCCGACTCCGACACCACCGGCTTCTGCTCCAACTACACTAGCATCATCGTCACAGATGCCAGATATGGGTACTAACATAAACCATATTTTTTTGTTTTGGAAAGTTTGTGTTCTAATTTTAGGTCTTTCATATTATAGATGAGTGTAATCGTAAGTTTAGGGAGTTCTTTCTAGAATACGAATCACTTGAGAGCTATTCTTCAGGTAAACTTGAAGTGTAATGATATTTTTGTAGTGTGTTATATGAATTGTGTTCTAACTTGCAAATTGGCAGGCCCGATCCCTATGGAAGACATGGAAACGCAAAGACCTGATCAAGGCGAAAATGTAAGATGTTGCTGAACCATCAAATCAGCATGGGAAACGGAAAGTTAAAGCATCTTCGTTTCTGCCTGATAATCCTTGGACGGTCATTATCAGAGATGGCCAGATGGTTGCAGGCCGACAGTCTTCATTGTCATATCTCATGGGGACGGTAGTACGGGCAAATCAGTACTTTCCGTTGCATCTCCAGTGGCGTGACTATCCCCCCCATGAGCTGCAGACCTGGTTTAACATTATCACAGTAAGAAGTGCTAGTTAATTATTTATTTTCAAACGTGTGACGGTTAAACTGAGTTTTTTTTTTGCAAACAAAGTATAACTTTGTGGATGGCGAGGGTGCTCCAACCACGAGCAAGAGGCCATGGAGGCTATCAAGCCCGTGCTCCAGAAAATCATTAGAGATAACTGAGCGGCATATAAGAAAGAGCACTATGATGGGAAGACCGACAAGCAATCAAGACTTGTTCCATACCTGGTATGAGCCAAGAGGACTGGGTTCTCCTCGTGAAGTATTGGGACAATGTTAGGAGTCGTGGTATCGATGAGCGTAACAGTCGTGAATCGATGTAAGCTCAAGACAACGCATACCCTTGGGTCAAAGTCTCTTCCCGATTCTTAGAGGAACAGGTATTTATATGATTACCTTCAAGAACTCTTCTTATTTTTATTTTCATCCTTGTTTCCTTATCGCTACATTAATTACAGCGAACGTCTGACCACGAGGGCTACACTTTCCGATGGCATACCTCAAAGCTCACAAGAGGAAGGATGGGACGATCCGGATGAAATAACTGCTGAACACCGTGTAAGTTATATATTTTTGCTTTATGATCTGTGTTGAATACAACTTCCAGACCTATTTAATTCATTAATTTCACTGCAGCAGAAGCGGTTCGCCGTGCAGCCTTTGAAAGTAACGTTGCTCACTCCAAGGATCCCGAGAGGTGACACCGGTAATAGATACAAGATGTTCTCGGGGCCACAAAGGTGGCTACGAGAGAGGAGTTGGAACAGGAGCTCGATTGCGTGGAGGTGCCTCTTCCAGCTCTCGTAGTTATGTGGCATTGTCTGAACAGTTGGAGAGGGAGAGACGGATAAGGAGGCATTGTCCCAGCAGGTACAAGCCATGAGCGCACGCATGGAGAGGCTAGAAATGTTACTTCTTGCACAGTCACAGCAAGGTAAGAATTGTCTTCAGTATTCTACATTATTTTAAATTGATGAGCATAAATATATATCTCTAATTTTCTACGTGTTAAGCTTCTGCAAGGTCTTCTGGCGATGGAGAGTCCCACCCACCGCAACATTGACGATCGTATTATTTTGGAGGTCAGTAATAGCATCTTCTTACTCTTGCTGTTCAGTTTGCGATGAGATCTCTTATTGTGGCAAGTTTAGATGTTGATGGGAGAAGTAATATACTTCCATGTTAATGTATGTGTGCACTTGTGGATAGGCAAATTTATGTTCTATTTTGGTTCTCGTGTTGTTGTTGGAGCTGACCTCAGAACTGTGGAAGAAGCCACCGTTGCCAGATTTTGTAATGGTTGGAAACGGCGCGTCGAGATCACTTCCTCTTTGTTTTTAGTAGACTTTGTAAATTTACACATTGTAGATCTTTTCATCGGATGTATTGTGTAAACACTGTAGTTCTTTATGTATATTGAACTTTTTTTTGCATACGTGTTCTTCACTGTTCTTATTATTTCTTTTCATTATTGTAAAATTGTGTAGAGATGAAGAAAACAGGTCAAAGAAAAAAAAAAGCAAAATCCACTTAAAAAAAAACACCTCCGCTGACGGTTGAGCCGTCGGCGCAACAAAGAAAAAATTCTGCCGACGCGCATAAGCGCGTCGTGTGACTTGCTCTGCCGACGCAACAACAATGCGTCGGCTGTACACATACGCCGACGCGTCGGCACGCGTCGGCGTAGAACTAAAGCTGACGGGAAAGAAAGCGTCGGCTGATATTAGACGATGCGCATTGGCGCGTCATGTGATCTACCAACGCCGACGCCCTTGGACGCGTCAGGTGACCTCAGGCGACGCGTCATGACGCGTCGGGGGAACTCCGACGATGCTCGGAAATTCGTCGGTAATAAGCCTCCCTCGACGTGTGGAAGCGTCGTCCAAGCTAGTTCCGCCGACGCATCATCAGGCGCCGGTGGACTATTTCCACTGACGCGCGGTCATCCGTCGTGGGAAACCTTGCGCCGACGCGTATGCATCCGTCGCGGTAATATTGCCCCCGACGCGCGGTCATCCGTCGTTGGATTTATTCCTTCGCTGACGGTTCCACGCGTCGGCGGATAAAATTTAGTCGCACGACGGGTTTTTTTGTTACGCGACGGGTTGTTGCGTCGGGTGACGCATCCGGCTACGGATGTTGCGACGACGTGACGTTACCCGTCGTCAGATGTCCGCCGACGGGCTGTTTTGTTCTACCGGTGCGTTTTGGCCCGTCGCCGGATGGGACATTTTTGACAGTGATTCTTCAAGTAAAATCAACATATCTTTTCTTCTAGTAAAAAACTCTCATAACAATTTTAAAGTTTAAAAACACAACTCAACCTATCTTAAAAACCAAATGACCCGGCCGGTCCTCTTGGTTCGACCATTGAACCGTTGAACTGGTCCAGTTACCATTGGCCCAAAAAAATGGGTTTAAAACCCTAAAGACAAGATATTTACCCTTCAATATCTATAGGTATTCACCCCTCACTATGGACGTTGAACCCGATTGAATTGGTTTAACCAAAATCAGATGTTCTACAAGTTAGATGACGGGTCCAATTTTTAAAATATTGATTACACCAAATATGAGTTCTAAATCCAATAGTGAAAATAACCACCACAATTGTAATAGGGTGGGGATAACGGTATTATACTTACATCATTTACCCCCTACCCCTACATCATATACTTTCATATTAAAAATAAGAAAAAATGGACTTGATGTATTAACCAGCCCATGGACAACCGATGTTGTAAAGAGGTAGGAGAGGTAGGGTAAAATAATAAATTAACTTTTACCAATTAACCTCCACCCTAGAAGGGCAATCAAATGCATGGTGGACCGAAAGGCCCATACTCCTTTATATATAATTATTTATAATATAATAGTTCTTTTTTACCTTAGATGTTATGTCCAAAACATAAAAGACAAAGAAGATGAGTCTCGTGGCTGCCACAATACAATAATTGAAACGGTAAATGATCTAGGGTTTAGGGTTTACCCATAGAATAGATTTATAATATTTTATTAAAAAATTAAAATCTTGTACATTTTATCTCCTAGTTTTTTTTTTACTAAGCTGCATTGTGACGCCATGTTAGGATGTAAAGTCTTGAAAATGAAAGCCTACAGTACTTATATCACCCCTCTAATTTTATGAGTGGTGATAACCATAGTGCATAGCTTTCTCATTGGAAGTCCAAATAAGAAGATGCAATTACGCAGACAACTCAAGCCTCAATCCTTATCCTGCGCTATGGGAAAAATGGGTTGGCAAGCCGCGTGGCTTTCAGCATACGCCGATCGGCGTATGTTAGTTTCGATCACTTTGTATCAAATAAAGCTGCGAAACTGCTGCGGCTTCGCCAATTTTTCTCCACGCCTCAATTCTCTCCCTTTTGACGTCCATTTTCCGCGTCTCCTCTAGATTCCGAGCGGGAAAGGATTGCGTCGGATTACCGGTTCTTGACGCGAGGGAAGCCGAGAAATCTTTCATTTTATCATTTGGGGCTGAATTTGTGGAGCGTGGGGAACTCAATTCTGTCATTTCTTGGCTGGAGGTAGGGCTGTTTTTTGAAGTTGAATTGGTTGTGTCATAAGCGGGAGAATGACGAGGGACCTGTCTTTGATTCGACCATGGAGCCCATTTGTATATGAAGCGTTGTTTGGTTCAAGTGTTTAGTATTGCAGGTACGAAGAGCTTTTGAAGTTGATAGTGGTCTCTGTGGACGACTGTTCTAGTTTGCCATCATCGAGAAAATATAAGGACTCGAGCGGAGATGTGGGGAAGTGGAGCTAGGTTTTATTGGGGGAGGAAGGAGAGTAAAGGAGTGAAGGGAGTTGTTGTTGTTTTTGCATGGTTGTCGAGTGATGAGAAACATTTGAAACGCTTTGTGGATCTGTACGCATCTTCCGGATGGAATTCACTCATCTGCCATTCCGAATTTTTCAACATGTAAGCTTCAAGATATGAATTTTAGTTTTGCTGGTTAAATGATTCTACGTTCCTCCTTTTTCCGACGAACGCAAGAGAATTACCACTTTTCTTAGTTTTTGATGGGTTTTTTTTTTCAATGAGTTTTTCTTCTTTTATCAATTTTAGAACGCTTATACTCTGTATACACGGTATCCACCTGCTCGAGTCTATATTTGTTAAATTCTGAGATAGCTGACATCATCGTGTCTAAGATCGTATGAATTTGGGTGGAGATTTTGATTCGGGGAAAATTGGAGCTATTTTTGCGTATACTGCTTGGGTTTGCGATAATGGAGTAGAATTTTGTATGGTTACAAGTCCGCCAAGATCCTGCGATTCCAAAATGAGCTTTTCATTTTCCTCTTAATGCTATTCCTGATCACGTGCTAAATGCTGTAATCATTATCTTTTTGCTACCATCGGCCAAGGCTAGCAGTAACCACATTTCTTTCAGTTCCTAAATTCGCGGCTGCAATTTTTTACAGGTTTTTCCCAGACAAGGCCACATCGATTGCGTTTGCTTTAGTTGGCGAGCTTGTTGAGGTAATGAACAATGCCCAGCAATTACTTTAGTTATTTTTTGTCCTACAACCTTTTTTTAAGAGAATAGTAATTACAATTTGTCTTACTATGATCTTTTTTTTTTGTTGTGTGGATTTTAGGAGCTGAAGAGTAAACCACTACCAGTAGTCTTTGCAGCTTTTTCTGGCGGACCCAAAGCTTGCATGTACAAAGTGCTTCAGGTCTGTCTGGGGCATCATTAAATATGTTATGTCCTGTGTATTTTACTGTTGTCGATCGTGTTATGCAAGCTTAACAAATTTTCTGTGACTGGCAGATAATTGAAGGGAGATGTGAAGAACAGCCTGATGAAGTGAGTTTTTTGTTGTCTATTATTTTATTAGTTAACTATTAATGCTTGTATATCTGTGTTTGAACATTGACATCCTTCTCCTTTTCTCGTATGAAGGTTAAATATCATTCCCTTAGAGACTGCATTAGTGGATTTATATACGATTCTAGTCCTGCTGACTTTACGAGTGATTTGGGCACTCGTTTTGTGCTGCATCCATCAGTACTCAAGACGAATCAACCGCCAAGAATAGTTACATGGATGGCAAACGCCATTGCTTCTGGTCTAGACAGTCTCTTTATAAACAGGTTTGAAGCCCAGAGGGCAGAGTACTGGCAGACCCTGTACTCTTCAGTTGTAAGATCTCCCAATTCTTTACCTGTTCGAACTGTGAAGTTGTCAATTTTCTTCCCTAATTATTCATCTTATTTGCTCTCAGAACATGGGTCCATTTCTGATTCTTTGCTCAGAGGATGATGAGCTTGCTCCCTACCAAATTGTTTGCAACTTCTCTCAACGCCTGCGGGAGCTAGGTGGTGATGTGAAACTGGTGAAATGGACCGGTTCTCCTCATGTAGGTCTGTTCTATATTACTCGCCTGTGGATCTCAAAACCAATAGAGACTAATTGAAAGCATGACTTTTAGAAAATCTTATGTGTAAAATATCACTCTGATGTCTGGTGATTATATGGTGCCAACAAATGCCATGATGTGTTCAGTGGTTAGTTCTCTTTTGTTGACAGCATGATTAAATGAGAATGATGAAGAATTCAGTCTGACATGTAGCCTAGAGGTCTTTGAGTCAAAAAAGGTCAAGAGATATTCAGTTTTTACTCTGGAGTCAAACTAATTTGCTCAATGAATTGGCCAACAATGACCACCCCGGTGGGGAGGGGAGATGTTTTACTACAAGGTCCTGAGTTCAATACTCGCTGGTGGAGGAGGGTGTGTGTGTATTCATGATTCAAAAAGGAATGTCAAAGATGTTTTACTTAGCATCGCAAGGACTTTAGAATAGGAAACTGCGTGTCATTTTTTAATAGGAAAACAGAGAGTATTCTTCCGTAGTAGTGATTGTTTTAGTTCATTGCACCTATGCTTGCAGGTCACTTCAAGCATCATCCGATCGAGTACAAGGGCCATGTCACCGAATTGTTAGAGAAAGCTGGTTTAATTTATTTCCGAAGAATTCAGCAGCTCAAGCGTGAAAGAATGAGTTTAGGAGGCTCCTCTGGTCAAATACACGACGTTTGCAACCTTAATAAAGCTGCTGCTAACTCAAACGAGAGTTTCCGAAGAGTTGCTGTGGATCCAAGTGACCACTTCTTCTTACCAAGCTCGATGGAGATTCACCCAGGTTCTGAGCAAGATGAGCAGAAGGAAAGTTTAATTCATTTGCAAACTAATCAACCGGCAATCAGCGTACACAGTGTTCTGGGTGGGATGCTGTTCGACGTTTGCATTCCCAAAAATGTCGAAGATTGGGATATAAAGGGTTGGTCATCCAGTAGGAGGCAGAGATATGGTTCTTCTTCGGGCAGGAATAATCCTTTTAATCCCATGAAATGCAAAAGAAGGTCAAGACTCTAGAACTGTGTAACATGAAAATAAACTGGGCAGAGGTGTCTGTATCTTTCTGGTTTCTGCGTTGAAATTGTACAGGAGATGCTGAGAGTAGAACCGTTTTCAGCTGCAGTGAGACGAATGCAGATTAAACAATAAGAAGGTATAAATATATAATTATCAACAAAATCTTGTTTCAATTGGAAAACTTTTACTTCTCGAGAGATAGGATCAAAACAAGAGCGGGTCTCTCTTGAATGCTTGATTAAAACCTTATGGAACTTCTGAAGTCAAGGGGTAATTATCCTGAAATCTGAGGCACGCAGGCCCACTTTGTAGCTGTTCTTTATATTTAAATTGCTTCTTAGGGCCCGTTTGGCATCGCTTCTCGTAGCAATAAAGCCGCTTTTCTGTTTCAAAAGCAGCTCCAATCCAAAAATTGTGTTTGGATGAAATTACTTTATGATAACTCCTCTCTCTGATTTCCTGCCCTTTCTTTCTCCTGCCACTCTTTCGCTCTTGAAGCGCGCTGTTAGCGATTTCTTTTGGACGTGGGTTCAAAGCTGATCATATGCCGGGGATCGATGAACAAAGGAAGGGAAAAAGTGAAGGTGGAGGTGGAAAAGACGATCGACTAGTGGCACTGCGTGGAGAGCGGCAAGTTCCTGTGGCGATTCCGACTGCCAATTAATGGAGAACGTACGGCGTGCTGACCGTCACGGTCGTCAAGGAGCTGCCGATCGAGGTGAGTGCCGTCTGTGGTTAAAACGCACGCGATGGTGCTTACCATTGACATCTGTTGATAGTGGATGCGGCCGAAATTTAAGGGTCTACAACTGATAAGGGCAACCTCACACCAAATCATGTTGGAAGGAGAAAAGGCTCCTTCTATGAAAACCTTTTTCTTTCCCATCATTGACTCTCCATCCTTGTATTTAATTTTTTAATTCACTGAATTATCAAATCCTATATACATTTTGGCTTAACATAACAACGTCATTCTATTAATTTTCCTTCTTAACAAGCTAATAAAATAGGACGCTTCAAAGTTACTCAAAAATTAATTGAGTGTTCTTATATACCTCGCAACCCATTGAAACAGTAGTCATCCATGTCTATTGGAATTTCATATTCTAAAACATCTTTTAAGCAGTAAAGTGACCAGGAAACTAAATTAAGAAAATGTCATTATGTTAGTGATAAGGGCATTGTTAGTAACTACATAATGCACCAAATAAATCAGAAATTCAGGATTGATAATCCACACTCCATAAATATAATATTTTCACTTTATTTAATTACTATATTAATTAATTATTT
The DNA here is from genome assembly GCA_022405105.1 of Aristolochia contorta. Taxonomy (NCBI): domain Eukaryota; kingdom Viridiplantae; phylum Streptophyta; class Magnoliopsida; order Piperales; family Aristolochiaceae; genus Aristolochia; species Aristolochia contorta. The sequence continues at coordinate 10,699,787 of CM039668.1, forward strand.
ATAAGGGTATTATTATCAATATATATTTGAAAGGAACTTTCTGTTTTTCCTGCCAAACATAATTTAAAGCTTCTCTACTTGTTAAAGCTCTTTTAGATTATGTAGCCAAACGTGGTCTCTTCTAGAGAGATCTTTTTCCAACACAACTCTTTGAAAGAGTTAATTCCATAAAGCTCTATATCAAACGCATTCTAATGAATTTCTTTTAAGAAACAAATCAAAGAAAACGTATGTCTTACAACCTCTAAACAAAAATGTTTCTAGACCATTTCCTTGGTTGTTTCAGTTGTAATTCGAATTAAATCAATGACCATTGGTTGGCTTTACAAAAAACAAATTTGAGTAATGCACTTAGAGTGCAGAAGAAAACTTAAAAAAATATATATATATTTTATTTTATAAAATCTTAAATTTTAAACCTAAGCATATGCGTCGTGGATTGGCTGGTTACGTCAGATATGTATTGCTAGCATTTTCCAAAAGAGCGGTGACATGCGTGAGCCTAAACATTGGACCTTATGCTGCTATAATGTCAAAACTCACAGAGTAAAATATGGCTGAAATCATTTTCTCTCTCAAAAAACTAAGGATTTCATGATTCATCGTATTATTTTGATACTGGTCTTATGTAAAAATAGAAATCTGTTGACCGAGCAATCGGGAGAGGAAAGGAATGAAGGTGCTGGTGACTGGAGCCTCGGGCTACTTGGGCAGTAATCTCTGCCGAGCTTTGGTCCAGCAAGGTTACTCTGTCCGGGCTTTCGTCCGGCGGACCAGCGATCTCCGCAGCCTTCAGCCGCCCGAGGGTGTTTCCGGCGATCTCGAACTAGCTTATGGCGACATCACTGACTACCCCGCTGTGCTCTCCGCCTGCTCCGGCTGCCAAGTCATCTTTCATACTGCTGCTCTCGTCGAGCCATGGCTTCCAGACCCTTCTAGATTCTTCTCTGTGAGTCAGCTAATTTAAACCCACGTTCACTTACTGAAAAATAGCTGCTTCTGATTCTGAATGAACTGATAAAACTTCCAAGCTATAGGCATGTTTTTGTTTTGTATTAAATTATAAATCTGGGCAGAATAAGAATGATTTTATGTGAGCTTAGTTTCCGCAATAGTCTTAGCTAGAGGCATCAAGTTGGTTGCCACTTGCCTAAGTGTTGAGGAACTTGTAGCTCAGAAGAACCAATTTTTATTGAATAAATGGAGTTAGGCTTTTCCCCTACTTTGTCATTTTCTTCAAGGTCTTGGGTGGAGTTACTCTGACTAGCTACAGACGGACTTGAGAGCTAGGCTGCACTGTAAAAGATCGAGTTTTAAGTCTTGGTCAATCCACACTGATTTAAATATGCTGGTACCGGTCCATGTTGCCGATATTAAATTAAAAGTGAAACAAAAAACCAGTCAATCCTAATGTTGCGTCTCAGCCACTTTTTCCAGTTTCTGAAACAATATTCAAGCGATTAGAGATTGATCTTTGGTTGTGAAGATAGAGATACCGTCCCTGTCCCCCTAGGGGTTGGCACTGGGTTAGGGTCCACAGGAAACTCGACCTGGAAACACCAGGGACACAGATGCAATCATGCCCTGAGGATCTGGGATTGACCAGAATGAGAACAGATTTTTTTGGTGGATTTGAGACAGAGAGTAGAGCAGGATTAGGCAGGGATAGGACAGAGAAATGAATTCTCAAAATTAGAGTTGAGTACTCCAAAAGGAGGCGGGTCTCATCGCTGAGACTATAATAAGGAGTTATTTATGATTTACCAGAAATTGACAATCTGGAGTTAAGCAAATTTAGAATCTGCATTTTTTGGTGAAAGTATAAAAGATTGTTTTTCAAGATTTTTGGGTGTTACACAGACCTTATACCGAACCAATTGGAAGAGATCTTGTGGATTCATTTAAGATCATGCATGTGTGTTCGGGACCTTTAGTATTGTCGGACTCGGCTGGGGCTGAGCTAAGTGATCCTCTTCTGGGATTCTACTTCTGGTATTCAGTCTTTGTCTGCTCATCATGAGGTGCAATTTAGCAGATGTCATCAGCTGGATTACTAAGTGTTCCTCCCCGGTGGTTTCTGCGGGATTTCAATATTTTCTGCAGCGTGAGACTCAATTCACATTATTGACATCCAGTGGCTTCATTTTATCTTCTTCTCCACTTCAGGGTTTTTCATTTTGTAGCTTTGCTGTTTTTCTCCAACTTTCTGTTGGTGGTCTGGTTCTCTTGCTTCTATTTTCGCCTTTGGAGCCCTTGTATTTTTCTGTTCTCTTTCATTATATGTCCTGTCATCTCAGAGAGATGGTGTAATGACCAACTACAAATAGGGGTTGATCAAATTTGGCATGCAGTTATCTATTATTTTCAAAAAAAAAAATTTGACATGAGAATGGCGAGGAATAATTTAAAAAGGTAACTAGTAATCTATACCAGCATCGGATACAGCAGAAAAGAGGGTCAGTTTCAACATAGTTGGGGTGAGGCTTTGATAATGATGCTGAGGATGATAATGGTGGTTATGAGCCTAGAAGCTCCTGGTAATTGTTGGCTGGATTTTGCAGGTCAATGTGGGAGGCCTGAAGAATGTCTTGCAGGCCTTCAAAGAGACAGATACTGTGGAACAGATAATATACACATCATCATTTTTTGCTCTTGGACCTACTGATGGATATGTTGCTGATGAGAAACAGGTATGCAGTAAATACTGTGTTCATCTCCAAAGTTCTGACTTTTACAAGTCTAGGTTCAATACATAAATGCCAATGGGATGACTGCGAACTTTATATACATATTTGTTTTAATAAATTTATATTTACCCAATTGATGCTTTATGGCTAAAAGAGTATCAGCATTTGACAAGTTGTGAAGGGAAAGAGGAAAGATTGGAAAAATGAAAAAGAGGGGATTGAATATGTGGAAGAGAAAACAAATGAATGCCACATTTCTTACATGTGCCTTTGTTTTTAATAAAGAATTTAAAAAGAATAGAAATATACTTCCTCAAAAAAAAAAAAGAATAAAAATATTCTCTACATATGAGACCAAGAGGATGTATAAGAGTTCTATTTTAATTGGGGATTTGGTAGCAGAATTAGGATTCTTCATTAATTTAGTATTTTATTTAGTCTTATATTAGATTACAAACTCTTTATTTAGTTATGTACTTAGCCTATAAATAGGCTATGGTTTATGGATGTTTTTATGTTTTGATGGTTAATTGAAGTACAACTTCTATCTTTCTCTGGTTTCTTCCCCTTTCTTCTTCCTTTTCTTCCTCTTTCACTCTATATCTTCTCTTCTATTCTCTCCCTTCCTCTTTGCCCTATTCCGTCCTACATCACCAAGAGTGTCTAGCTCTGTAGCCTTAGCCGCCTAGTAGAGATAGGAAATGAAACTAGGAAATAAAACACAATGCTTACTAAAATATTACTTAGCTACCCTCAAAATTCCCCTTTTCGCAAACTCTCTCAAGCTAGAGTTTATAACATCATTTTCTAATATAATTCATTAATTTTTGAAAATAAAATAAATAATTTATGTTTGGGTCTCCAGATCTTTAATGAGATAATCAGCTTGAAAAGTAGGTGTGGCAATGGGGCAGGTTAAGTGGAACCTGCCCCAACCCGACCCGCTTACTGCAGGGGCTGGATTGCTGACTTACCTTCTTGGTAAATTTGGGGAAAGGTAAGGAGGGAAATGAGATTTTTTAACCCTAAAACATAGGATTGGGCTTGGAGGGGCAAGGAGGGGTGGATGGGATGGGATAGGGTAGGGCGGGGATTGGACAGGGTGAGACAGGGTAGGTGGGATGGGGCTGGTAGGACAGAGTGGTTTCCTGCAGGGACGGGATGCTGGTTGAACCTGCGGGGACAGGGTGGTTTCCTGTGGGGACAGCACACTGGTTGAATCTGCAGAGCAGGGGTAGGGTTAAACTTTCAACCCTGTACTGAGTTTTTTCATGGCAATGGGGTCGAAGGGAAAGTAGTGGGGTGGGGTTGGGATCTTCAAAAATCAACTCCAACCTGTCCTGTTACCGCCGTTATAGAAAATTATCAAATCAACTTGATATGCACTCAGACACTGCACTAATTCTGTATGTTCTATTCTATCTGTTAGTTGGATTGCTCGGAAAAGCTTAACTATAGCAACAGTTTTGATCAACACTTCACCTCAACTTTTAACAAACTTGAATATGCTTAATTCTAAGTTGTCAACAGTCATAATTGTAGGCTTCACTACTACTATGGTACTTTGTACTTCTCTCCTTCATGTAGAGGAGTCATGTTTCAAAGAAACTCAACTTAGTCCTCACCCTTGGGAAAATAAGAAGACTCCATGCTCCATCCGATCTTGAAGATTGACATCAGTTTGTGAAGGTTCAACTAAGAATCTATATGTAACTTGGCTTATTGTATTATTATTAACCCATTAGGCTACAATAAATGAAATCACAACTTTCAAGAAAAAAGATATGACCAGTATAGAAGATGTACTCATACACGAATAGAATGACCAAATTACTTTGATACAACCCTTCTCCTATCACATGTCTAAGGAAATGATTAAACTACTTTAATACAGCCCTCCTATCACATGTTTAAGAAGAAATTCAAGACTAGGAGTCTTTACTTTCGGAAGTTGTTCTAAAAATTAAAGAAGCCTCGCTTGTTGAGGATATGAGAAAGTTTGGACAGCTTAGACGGCTCTCTTTCAGTGTCCAAGAGAAAACCTAAAACAGGACTTTCAACATTATTTAAAGAATTGAAAGTTGGCATAAAAAAGAGGATCTTGTTCCTTATGGGAGGAAATTTGTAACATTGATAGTAGCTATCAAGACTCTATTAGGTGAGGAATAAAACTCATGTTACAATTAGTTCCTTTGAAAGTTGTGTACTCCGAGTTTGTAAAGCTTGAATTTAGGAACGAATGAATTGAACCTCCTGTCCAGGAATTGTACCAAGATATATCTGTTAGAAATTTGGGCAGGGACAAGAAACTCATCAACCTCTTTAACTTCGATGTCCTCTTCCTTATGTCTATCAAAGATTAAGCTCTCTTGTTTAACACCTAAAAAAATAGGGAGGACGCAAACATTTGGCATGGAAGGACATCACAACAGCAGCTGAGGGTATCCACCTACACCAGAAAGAACAAGGCCAGAGCTGAAACATGAGAAACAAAATGCCTGGAAGAAGAAACTGAGAGTTCAGTTTGGCTTCACAGTAACTTGTCAAAAAGGATTTTGCATGAACATATGATGAATGAAACTATTTTAATAAAACAAAAAACTCCATAAGAAGGAGATGGGGAGAAAGGGGAAAAGAGGAAGGAGGGGGGGGGGGAGGAGGAGGAGCTTTAATCTTGATTTTTGTAGTGCAGCACAAGAACTTGATTTTTGAGTGCAGCACTTGAGAACTAGACGGGATCGAATAAGGAAGATTCAAAACAACCTTGGAGGCACCACACAATTTGTAATGAGATGTCTGATTTATCTCACATTCTAACTAGTAGTCACATGTATTTAGGAGTGGTAATAGCAGGTTTCTGATGAGCTGGCTAAACAAGGGGTGAACGAGCAACACTTAGTTGTTTGGACACTGAGCTATATTGATCTGTAACTTTTCCTCTTTTCAGGGGACTGCATTGTAATTTTTCACATATGAATGAAGTAGAACACAATTTTAAAAAAAATAATGAAACAAGTTATCAAAAATAGAATGTAGTCTCGCTACACACATGGAGACCAAAACAACAATAATTCTCTGCCATAGTTACCTAAAAAAGCTAGTAAATTGGATATTAAACTAGAAATAGAAAAGATAAAACCTCTTAGAATATTGCTTAACTACCCTGAAAGCATCCCCTTTAACACATTAGATGTGTTTGCTCAAAGGTATTTATTTTTTTTTTTTTGTCTTGATTTAAGAAGAACGAGTTAACAGCTGAAGCAATCGAAAATGGCAGGTTCATCATGAGAAGTTCTTTTGCACAGAATATGAGAAGTCAAAGGTTCTCTCTGATAAGATTGCGTCAAAGGAAGCTTCTGATGGGCTTCCCATCATTCTCTTATATCCAGGAGTCATATATGGTCCAGGAAAGCTTACAGCTGGAAATGTTGTGGCCCAAATGGTAAAAGTTATATTACCATTACAATGTTTGCTAGATTGAGAAACCATTAAAAGAATTTACTTTTCTTGAAACTGATTCATGCAAAGAAGTCTTTGAGACAAATAACAAATATATAAGTATGTGACGTAGTGAAACTTATAAAATCATTTTTTGAGAGTGCTATGGCGACACGGGAGGGGCGACATGATGAACGGCGATGGAGTAGACAGATCCCTCTTGCCAGTGACGAAGACAATTGGAGATCTTGGAAAACAGTCGAGAGGAAGAAGAGGACCTTCGATGGGAGAATGAGACTTCTTGTCAACTGCAAGTTTGAAGATTCAATCTTCTCTATTAACATCGAATCGTCAAGGCACACAATCTGCATCTCAGTGGAGACAGAAGAGGAGATCCAAGGAAAACGAAGGCCACTCCAGTCATGGCTTGGCGATTCGGTCCAACTGAGTTGGGAACTCAGTAACTTGGCCTAACTCAGGAACTGGCTGGGTCAACTTGGAGATCAGGACTCCCCATCACTCGGGCCATGGAAGGACCCTTCAGAAATGCAGCTGATGCTCCAGAACACCTCGCCTTCACAATCTGTTGTTTGTGTCCCTCTTTCTGATTCAGCTTTCTTCCCCGATGGCACTTTTCATGACCATCTCACCCCTCCTTCCCCAAACCATTTGAACCCTCTCACAATCGCTCTGTTTCAACTGGAGACCCATCAACTGATGCCATTAACTCTGCCTCCAATCCTTCTCTAAACAGTCCATGCTCAGTTTTCCAGCAAAATCAGGACATGACCATGCCCCTCTCATACTCCTTGCCCAGACTATCCAAAACCAGCCATAACCTTCCATTAATTGATGCACAGCCTTTGCTAGTGTGCAAGATAATTTTCTGTTTTCTCCACTCAACCAGGGACTGGCAGCCTTCACCCTCATACAATTCAAACATTTGAATTATCGAGCAAGTATCTGATGAACTCTATAGAACAACTTATGAGGAATTTTCTGTGGTCTGGTTCATCTGAATGGCCTAAAATCCATTTAATCATTTTTTGAAAATGGTGAAAGCTTTTATTAATTTATGGAAAATCTTACATGGATTACATATAGTACATAAGTTACAACATCTTTAAACTTCACAAACTAATGTCACTTAACCAATTTCTGGAGTTTGTGATCTAAGTGTTTGCTGCCATCAAATTATTCTTGTGTGTGGTATCATCATCTTCCATATTAACATTGTTGATGTTCAGCATTGAACAATAAAACCTTAAAAAGATGTTTTATTTAGAGGACTTATCTACCTTATGGTGCTAGGTTGTAACTTTGCAATTCTAAACATAAGAAACCGCAGATCAATATATATTGAATAACTTCAAGTCTATTTGGCTGATGTTTATTTCTTATTTCACCTCAGATGATTGAGCGTTTTAGTGGGCGATTACCAGGTTATGTAGGCTATGGAACAGATAAGGTATCATTCAGCCACGTTGAGGATGTAGTAAATGGTCATATAGCAGCCCTGGAAAGGGGAAAAGCTGGTGAAAAATACCTGCTCACTGGGGAGAATGCATCTTTGGCTCATGCATTTGATGTTGCAGCAATTATTACCCATTCTAGCAGGCCAAGCTTCCACATCCCTCTGTGGGTTATTGAGATTTACGGATGGATTTCTGTTTTTTGGGCACGAATAACAGGCCGACTACCACTAATCAGTTATCCGGTAATTAACCCAACTTATCTGTCATTAAGATGTTTATTGTTAATTGAAAGACCTTCATATATTCCTCAGCCAGTCTATGGTGATGTATGTCCATGTTTATTGACGGGTAGATTTTCTTTATTCATTAGTCTCTTACGAGTAGCTGTAATTGCTCAAATGCAGACTGTTCGTGTTCTGAGGCATCAGTGGTCATATTCTTGTGAGAAGGCCAAAGCAGAGCTTGGGTATAATCCTAGAAGCTTGAGGGAAGGCTTGGAGGAGATGCTTCCATGGCTGAAAGGCCTGGGCTTGATAACATATTAGACAGATAATGACTTGTAGTTTCTCTATATACTACAGGAGTTTCTATCTTTTGGCCAGTTTTTTTTTTCTTTTTCCAATGATAGGGGGGTTTCAAAGGGAAATAAATTGTATATACAGATACTGTGATCCATTATTTCGAGGAGAAAAGTTTTAATGACGTAAATGGCTCTGAAACTTTTATCAGGCAGAGATAATGCAATGAAATCGTGAAGAAAGTTCATGTTTATTATCGTTTCGAATTTGGTCAATTGGATGTTTGTTATTTCTGTAGTCGGGCTTTAGCTGTTCCTTCATGCTGGTTTGGGGAATAAATGCAAATACAGAGAACCCAGAACGTGCATGGGAGAGTCTAGCTACTGTATTGCTGGCATATCATTGCTCAAACCCACCTGCAATAACCTTGGGGAATTTGGCTAAGCTCTTTAGGCGCTTTGGATGAAAGAGTTAGCTCTTTGAAAATTAAACTTTTGAAAGAGTTCCCAAAAAAAGTCTCTGAAGACTGTAAAAAAAAGTAGTCTTTCAAAGAATTATTTCAAGATTAATTTTTCAAATACTTTAGCCAGCCTTGGTAGCCTTTGGAACTCGCAGACCTTATGAGCCGGTGATAATGCTAGGCGTTCGTAAGATTATAGCTGATGCACGCGCCAGTTCCTCGTCCATGCATCTACATCTTCCTCGTAGAACACAGCACCCATCGATTATCCATATGGGTCTATGCGCACGGCGGCATGCGCACGGCGGCATGCGCACGGCCGCCGTGCGCATAGTATTATTCAATCCGTATTGAAAATTTGAAACAGCAGCGAGAAGAAAACAGAAGAGTTATTAAGGAAGTTTCAGGCTTCTTACAGTTCATAAAGACGAAGCTACTCTAAATGGCGTATGGGGAAAAGCATGGGGAAGTCCACATATTTTCTTTTTCCATTGCTGGAGGTCTGACTCTGCACGGGGAAAAAGAGGGAGAGAGAGGGACTCAAACAGAGTAGTAGAGGGTTCGATGAAAAATTTACCGGATTATCATTATTCATTTCCTTATTACAATCGAAGTAGTGACAGCTTTATGGATTTAACTTCTCTCGTCCTCCCCTGCGCTAGAAAGGGCCTCATCAAACCGCTTCACGCGCTTCTCCTCGTGTGTGGTCTTGCAAATGACTTCTTTTGCTCAAACAAACTCGTCTCTTTGTATGCAGAAACTGGAGATATTTGGTCGTCACGCAATGTATTCAATCAAATTCCCAGGAAAAATACGTTATCTTGGAACTTTATGATTTCAGGGTACGTAAAAAGGTTTTTTTCGTGAAGCTGTCAATTGTTACTACCAATTATTGACTAATACTGAAGTTCGCCCTGACATTTTCACTTTCCCAGTGGTCTTGAAATCTTGCGAGGTGTTGCAAGAAGGCAGAAAAATCCACTGCTTGGTCGTGAAGCTGGGTTTCAAAATGATGTCTTTGTGGGTTCTTCGTTGATTCATATGTACTCCAAGTTCAGGGATGTTGGTGATTCATTCAAAATTTTTGATGGAATGCCCCTCCGAGATTTGGGCACTTGGAATGCCATGATAGCTGGGTTCTGTCAAAACGGGAAGGCAATGGAAGCACTAGGAGTGTTTGAGGAGATGATAAGACAAGGGGTGAGGATGGGTGCTATCACAGTGTCTAGTGTTCTTCCAATATGTCCACCACTGGATGATCTTTTCCTGGGCAGGCTGATTCATAACTACGTAATAAAAAATGGTTTTGAATCTGATGTTTTCGTTTCCAATGCATTGATCAATATGTACGCAAAGTTGGGTTGTGCAGAAGATGCGAACCAAGTATTTGAAGACATGACATGCAGAGATTTGGTGACATGGAACTCTATAATTTCTGCTTATGAACAGAATAACGATCCTGTAGCTGCACTGAAATTGTTTAGTGGGATGAAAGAAAGTGGTCTTCAACCTGATGTGTTGACTTTACTGAGCTTGGCATCTATTGCTGCTCAAAGAGGGGATACTCGAGGTGCACAATCTTCTCATGGTTTCCTTCTTAGAAGAGGATGGACTTTAGAGGATATGCTCACCGAAAATGCTCTTGTTGATATGTATGCCAAACTTGGTATGGTTGACTATGCCAAAAATGTTTTTGATGGGATGCCTGTCAAAGATGTGATTTCATGGAACACTATCATCACTGGCTTTGCACAAAATGGCCTTGCTGATGAGGCAATTGAGCTTTTTTATTTAAGGGCTAAGTGTGATAGCATAACGGTAGATCAGGGTACTATTGTAAGCATTCTACCTGCTATCTCCCATGTAGGAGCCTTGCTACAAGGAATGGTAATTCATGGAAGAACCACACGGATTGGTCTGTTACATGATGTGTTTGTTGGAACATGTCTAATTGACATGTATGCAAAAAGTGGGAGATTAACTGAGGCAAATCGATTATTTAGTGAGGTGCCAAGGAGGAGTCCTGTTCCTTGGAATGCTATGATATCCAGTAATGGCATTCATGGAAATGGCGAGAAAGCAGTAGAACTGTTTAAGGAAATGCAGGAAGAGGGTGTTAAGCCAGATCATATTACTTTTGTTTCTTTGTTGTCTGCATGCAGTCATGCTGGTTTGGTTGGCGAGGGCCAAAAGTATTTTCATGATATGAAGAGAGTGTACTCAGTACAGCCTAATGTGAAGCACTGTGCTTGTATGGTTGATTTGCTTGGGAGGGCTGGACATTTGGATGCTGCTTATCAGTTTATTACCAGTATGCCGGTAAGACCTGATGCCAGTGTCTGGGGTGCCCTTCTTGGAGCTTGTAGAACTCATGGCAATGTTGAACTGGGACATTTAGCTTCCGATAAATTATTTTCTATTGATTCAGATAATGTTGGCTACTATGTTCTTCTATCAAATATTTATGCAAATGTTGGAGAATGGAATGGAGTGGACAGAGTGCGATCCTTGGCAAAAGATAGAGGGTTGAGGAAAACTCCCGGATGGAGTTCAATTGTGGTGAACAACAGAGTCCATGTATTTTTCATGGGAAACCAATCCCATCCGCAATGTGAAGATATTTACAAAAAACTAGGGCTCTTGTTGGGCCAGATGAAGAGCCTTGGCTATGTTCCAGATTATAGCTTTGTTTTGCAAGATGTGGAGGAAGAAGAGAAGGAATTTATTCTTACTAGTCACAGTGAGAGGCTGGCTATTGTTTTTGGAATTATTAACCTGCCCCTGCAAACTCCTATTGAGATCTTCAAAAACTTGCGAGTTTGTGGGGATTGCCATACAGCTACAAAGTTCATATCATTGATTATTAAAAGGGAGATAGTTATGCGAGATTCAAATCGGTTCCATCATTTTAAAGATGGCACCTGCTCTTGTGGGGATTATTGGTGAAACTTGCTGTCACTTTGTTTTTTATTTTAATTTCCAGCTCACATTATGAAAAAATGATCACCTGAAGCGGTAATCCCACTCTTCCTTTATTTACTTCCTGTTTTCTCTTTCTTTAAATAATTTTAGCTGAAAATGCCAATTATCCTTATTATCTAAGAATTTCGTGCTTTCATTTTGTATACATGTATTGTTAATCATTCATTCTTTCATGGAAGAACTACGCATAAATAGTCCAATTCCTTATTATTTTCATGTTAAAAATTATTCTCCTGAATTTTCAATAAAAAAATAATTTTTGAATCCAGCACATGATATATTGAACAACTTTTATTACTAGAAAGAATTTGAAAATCAAGGGGGAAGGAGCAAACAACGACAAAATAGCTGCTAGAGATACCTTCCTTCGCAAGTCCATGGATTTTACTCATTTTTTCACATGTATGCATTGAAAGGGTAAAACCTCTCCATATTCTTCTTGTCTCTGGTCTTGCTAATAATTTGAGTCTCAGAACCAAATTGTTACTGTATATGTAAAAACTGAATACATCTGGTTACCAGACCATATATTCAACCAAATTTCCAAGAAAAATTTACTATCTTGGAATGCTATCATTTCAGGTTATGCAAAGGACAGTTCCTTTTCTTTAAAAGATTTGATGTCACTGTACTATGCGTATACTCTCCAACTGATGTTAGAACCATTTAAAACAAAAAAAAAAGGCAATTTCTTCAGATTTGTACTTTTATCCTTCAACTAATGTCACTTAACCAATTTCTAAAGTTTGTTGCCATCAAATATTCTGTGGGATATCAACATATCCCATATATACATTGTTTATGTTCAGCTTGAAACATCATTAAATAATGATACCTAAAAGTAGTGATTTGTTGAGAGGAGTTATCTACCTTATAGTGCTAGGTTGTTTCTTTGCAATTCTAAACATGAGAAACATCACATCAATATATATTGAATAACTTCGAGTCTATAGTGCTAATGTGTACTTCTTATTTTACGATTTATCCATTTATCCCTGTTTGCCAGGTTATGTAGGCTATAAAACTGATAACGTATCATTCAGCCACGCTGAGGATGTAGTAAATGGTCATATAAATCCCTGGAAAGGAGCAGAGCTAGTGAAAAATGCCTACTGACTGGGAAGAGTGCATCTTTTGTTCATGCATTTGATGTTGCGGCAATGATTACCCATACAAGCAGGCCAAGCTTCCAATTTTTTTTTGTGGGTCATTGAGATCTACGGATGGATTTCCATATTTTGGGCACAAACAGACGACTACCACTAATCAGTTACCTTTATTTAGCCAACTTATCTGTCATTAAGGGGTTTATTGTTAATTGCGAAACTTTCATATATTCAACGGCCACTGTCTATGGTGATGTATGTGCATGTTTATTGACATTGTCAAACATTAGGTTAGATTTTCTTTATCCATTAGTCTCTCCCCAGTCGCTGTAAGCCTGTAATTATTCAAATGCAAACTGTTCGTGTTCTGAGGCATCAGTGGATATTCTTGTGAGAAGACCATAGCAGAGCTTGGGTATGACCCTGGGAGCTTGAGGGAAGGTTTGAAGGAGATGCTTCCTTGACTGAAAGGACTGGGCTTGATAAAATACTAGACAGAGTGACTTGTAATTTCCCTCTATACTGCAGGAGTTTCAATCTTTTGGCCTGTTGTTTTTTTTTTTTTTTTTGTTTTTTTCAAAGATTGGGGGTTTCGAAGGGAAAACAAATTGCCTGTACAGATACTGTATAAACTTGATCCATTTATTTCAACGAGAACAGTTTTTAGTGACGCAAATGGCTTTGAGACTTTTATGAGGCAGATAATGCAGTGACATCGTGAAGACAGTTCATGTTTTCTGGCGTTTCAAATTTGACCTGTCTATTGGATGTTTGTTATTTTTCATACTCGGGCTTTTTAGCTGCATGCTGGTTTTCGGAATAAATGCAAATACATAGAACCCAGAACGTGCATGGGAGAGTCCACCTTTTGGGTTACAGAGTTTACTAAATTTCTGCTAAATCAACTTTCGAGCACATTCTTGCAAACTGTGATAAACTTCCGACCACCTTGCGTGGTAACAAACAATGAAATTTTATTTACACAAATGAAATATGCACAGTACGCAAAATGTTTGTAAATGTGCAGCTTTAAGGCAAAGAGAGCTGCCTGATTTATACAGTAAAGGTTTCAACTGACACAATCTAGTTTTTTTCCTTACTCTCACTAAACCACATCATATTTGTACAACAGTGAATGGAAAATTGTTTTGTACTTTACCCGACTAAACAATTTCAAATCTTGTAGAGTGGGATGCTGAGGCTGTGGACCCTTCCTTTTCTGGGCAATATGCAATCAGATTCTTCACAACTTGCCGGAACCGCCTCCTGTGCGTAGGAAATTTTGTTATGCTCTTTGTCATTCCTACCAACCTGAAAACCACTTCTGGTTAGTGACATACCCGCAATATATAATCAGAGTGATGATTCATGTTACAGTAAGATAAGTTTTGCATCAATGCAATACTATTCCATTTCTGGGGCCCACAAGCCTCTCTTTGCATTTGCACAACTTCACGAGAAACTTGAGTTCATCTAGCATTGCCAGTTTCCGTGGATAAGGTGCAGGCAACTTAAGGACATGCGCTGTACTTATCCGGGTATAGATGAGTAGCAGTTTCATTGGACTTCTATAGGGAACTAATAGACAGCTAAGAGATAACAGAGAATCCTCCCTCAAAATCTAGATATTATATATATCTGTTTGTGAATAAAATTTCAACATTACTAGCGGTATCAATGAGCAAAATTCTTACCTTCTACTAATGGCTTGAATCTGAGCCAACCTTACAGCATCCTGAGGGGCAACAGAACCGTTGTCCCATGCCTCCATTCTCTGTGGGAAACCACCGATAACTAAAAGCTTTGTCATGAACCTTATCTCACCCTCAGACAACTTCATAGCTTTTATCTGTTCCTTTAAGACCAACACAGGATGGAAGAACCAATCTATTAAACGATCTTGGGGCCGATTTTGGTGTGTCACATCCACTCCATCACTAAGCAACAATCCATTTGACCCAGCTTTTATTGAATTTATCAAACAGATGAAGAGAGAATAAGAAGGGATGCCAAGGCCAACTAGAGTACCCTGATTCCCGTTCTTGGCTTTGATCCACTCGTATAGGTCAGCAATTGTAATAACTTTTGCATCAATAAGTTCCTTCCCTCTCATTTCACATGACTTCATTATATCTTCCCAAATCTGTTGCATTGAAATTTTGAGTTGTTACACTTAAATTTTCTCTGTATTCAGAAGAAAATAGATAGGGTACACAATGATATTAATTTCATCCAAAACTAAGTAAATTGAAATAATTATTTGGAATAATGAAATTCATTACCAAGAGAGAACTTTCAAAAAAAAAAAAAAAAAAGATTGCATCAGAGAGAGGTTCAAGAGGTTTGAGATCTCCAGATAGCAGGTAAAACCCAGGTCAAGGCAGTGCAATTGGTTCTTAATCCAGATTTTGTAAAGTAGATATTTTAGATATGCACCAAACCAATTAAGAAACAAAACCATCCAGTATGCTTCAATTGCAATCAGATTTGAGTTCTCAATTTCCAAACAGAAACATGTGGCATATCCATTGATGATATTCAAAAAACCCTAGATGATTTATAGTTGATTCTTTCAGTGGAAATAATTTCATGATCTGTGGAAAATCGTAGAGTCAATCAGATCAAAGTTCAACAACCACCAATCGATTGAATCTCTCCACTACTTTAACTTTTGTACATTAGACACACTTGCAAAGCACTTACAGAATAAACCATGGGGCCCTTTCCTCAGAAACACAAGAAAGAGACAGACAACAATCAGAGAACTTTGCTAAAAGAAGAATAAAAAGAGACGCTTCCACGAGAATTTAATCTTGATAAAAGGGAAAGGTAGCAGTGAGTTGATCATAATGGTTGTGGAGCAATCCTCATTAAACTGAAGTCAGTCACAATGCTTATCATTGTTAAGTTAATTTTTTTGTCTTATTATTTAAGAAATATACAGAGATGAGGCCGATGACTCAGTTAAGGCACCAAAGTTCCCAGTATTACAAAAACAAAATTAATAATTAATACACTAGGAAAACCCAAGCAGCATCTTTCACTTGTGGTAGCTCTAGTATGATCATTTGAAGCAAACAACATCTCACAAAACTGAAAAACTGAAGTGGTATGCAATCTCCAAATTGTTATCAATTCGAATAGGCACAAGAATCAGGCAAATGGTACAGCTAGTCCAAAACATTTAACAAATAAAAAGCCAAAAACAATGATTATTATCGATTGATCTCATTACTATCCAACAAAATAACTGTGCAGCTAAATCACTGCTACAAGATATACATGATACATGTTATGACTCTTGAAAATTTTTAGTTTTCCATTAATAAAAGCCAACCAGAAAACACTAAATTTATTTCAGAAGCAACCACGTTGCATATGTTAAGAATAACAGACAGTTGTGGACCTTAAGATTGTTGCAACAGACATGATAGAAGGTTTGAATGTAAAACACTCACCTGCACCATTTTAACTTCTTGTATTGCCTCTCTGACAGATCTTGAAGGAGCTAATGTTGGCACCAGCATTCCAGGTGCTGCTAAGGAAATAGCTGTGAACCTGGTACTACCCCCGATAGAAAGCTCTGATGAATGAGGCGCCTTCCTTCGTCGATAACGGGGCCTGGCTGTGACAATAAAGTAATTACCACGAGAGAGAGAGAGAGAGAGAGAGAGAGAGAGAGAGAGAGAGAGAGAGAGAGAGAGAGATAAATTCATGGAAATACATTACTTTGGCAGAACTGATCCTTCCCTAAGATATAGCCAATCATTTGTGTATTCATCAAATTCGGAAACCATAGCAATCACATAAGAAACTCCTCTCCGAAAAGATCTTTCCTGCACAATACACTATAAGCTTTGGGAAGAAAGAAAAGACAACTAATCACACTTGAACATGAAGGAGATGAGGAGGTAAAGTCACCTGATAAACAATAACTGATCCATATAACCCAATGAAGAAACTTGAGAAGATTGCCAATAAAACGCTCCCAATGACCACAAGCGGCCAAAGAATTATTGCTAGACCGGCTACTGGTACACAAGCAGTTTCAAGAAATGGTCCCTCTCGGGTTATGAGATCATGTAACAATCTCTGCCAGCCCTTAAAGAGCATATAAGGGCTTTTCAAAATGGCTATTGCTGTGTAAACTGGGATCTCTACTATCAGGCCCATCAACCCCACAAGAATGATTCCGGGGACCTCAATGAACCTGAAAAATTGATATATCAAGTTCCATCTAAGGATAAGACCACATCACTGTGCAGCTTCAAATACTTTTAGTTGATAATAAGCAATGCAATTTGTGAATTGTTTTTACATTTTTTACATTATAAGTAAAGAAAGAAAAAATGTCAAAAAATCATACTTGATTGCATGAGTTTCACCAGAGCTTTCTCTCAGTTCCTTCAAAAACTGAGGATATGAATAGTAGCAAAAATCTGTGAAATCTCTAACTATAGTGCAACTTCCTTTAATAGTGTCCCACGTCCCATCCTGGACATTAATTTGAACTATTTAAGACAAATAATAGAGGTTTCTTCTTCAAGTAATAGATAAAACTAAGAAAAGCATGTGAAAGGCATTGAAACATTACCACAATACAGTGCTTGAACCTCTTTGCTTCCCTATCCTGTCTAAAGGCTTCAAAAGCTGATACCCATGGTGTGAAAAACCCGTATCCAACACCAACGAGGACACTACCAGCAATGCTGAGCCCCACCCAAAGACCAAATAGTGGTGGCAGGGCAAGCAGCAGAGCAAACTTAAAAGCAGCGTCAAATCGATGAGTCCTACATAGAAAGACCCATTAATTTAATCCCACAGGCCAAAATGAGCTAGGATTCTCGATAGTGAAATGAAATGTGAGCATGAAACTATCAGTACCAAAAGATTTCTTGAAAGAGCAGAGTACTACGTTGGGCTACTTACTTCACAACAGCATAAGCAGAGGAAGCAACATGAAAAGGTAGGAGTCCCAAGATAACACTAGCGTTCCCAATTATTATTATTACACCTGCAATAGGTCCAACTAAAAGACCTGGAACAATTAGAACCGATTAGCTAAAAGTGAATTTATTTAACAAGGGCTGCGATAGTACTAGTATCTTGAAACTAACTCACAAAAACAATAAGAAAAACTACATCTTCAAAAGAAACACAGAAACACTCAGGAATATTCGCGAAATTGACATGACACGCATAACTTAGGTCACCACAAAAAAGAATCATATCACTAACAGGATACACGAATCTCAGAGGAAAAAGTGCCAGGCCTGTTCGCCAAAAGAAAAACAAAACCATCAAGAGAACCCAAAGAAAGGAGGACGGTTAAAGATAAGGATAACAAAAAAGTGCATGCACACCCCAAAAAAGGGGAAAGAAAGAAAAGCAGGAACAGCACAATATAATCTCAAAACACCAGGGATCAGCGAAAAGCTATATTTCTGTCTCAACTGCTAAGATTCTAAAAACCCAGAAGGAAAACAACACCGAGATACCTTTCACAGCACCAAAACCAAAGCCGCACAAAACGCAAACACGACGTAGACGACCTTCAGAGCTTCCTCGACCCAACTCCCCATCACGAAGAACAGACCAAATCCTAAGAACTACAACAGGAGTAGGCTAATTCCAGAAAATAATCCCAAGGAGCGCAGCAAAGCCAAACTTCATCCAGGACATCAAAGAGACAGAGAGAAGAAACGTGGGAAGGGGAAGAAGAGGAAGGAAGGAGAAAAGACTGCTGACTGCTGGTCGTCTTTCCAATTACAGCGGCATATGCTCAATTCCTGGTGGGTCTCATTTGACACTTTGACCTGAGCTTCAGAATTATAAAGAACAAATCAACAAGTCTCCTTCCCTCTCTCGCTGGCGGCAGCGGCGGCACATGGGCGTCCAACCAAACCTCCTGATGAATATAATTCAAAAATCAGTTGATGCCATGGAAGCGGTTCCGAACGTTCCACTCATACACGGCCCTTTGCGTGTATCAACAAGAAACTCGGTGTATCGTCTGATTCAGACCAGCAGAAAGATGAGACCTTTGTTTCAAACACATTGCCCATTTAATGCAACCGTGACTCATCCATTGATAATTAGTCCGTAAAAGATAAAGATCAGATATTTAAATATACTAGTCATTATTGATTCAATCATAAGTCTATTTTGTATGATTAGAGTGGATTTCTCATATGATAAATAACCATCAAAACTTGTTCTAATCAAGATTTTTAAACCCAAGATTGTGTGTCAAGTTTCCATAGTGTTTTTCTCTTCTCCTTTAAAAGAATACATTTGTTTATCTGAGGAAGTTCCCATGTCAATGGCGGGATGATTAGGAAATTGAAAAGTCCAATTTTTGAGTTGTGAAGACTTTTATGGAACCATCGTGGACTGTAGTGAGCATATATTATGTCCAAAAAATTTGAAGCAAAATTTGAGATACATAATCTTCTACCAGTTTTACACATGTCAGGATTAGGTGTGATCTTATATTTTGTTTAATAGATAAAAGATTGTTACTCATCATGACAGCTTTTGCTTAGTTTTCCTAAGTTTATCTCCTCATCACAAACTATGGTTGTGGAGATGATAGGGACATTCTTTCCCCGCCCTCATAATGATCAGGAACTATAACTATAAGAAAGCCCTTATTAATCATAACAGATTTAGATGTTTTATCATTTATGAGTGGCATTATTAAGTGTGGTACAACCTGGACTATCTACTTGAACCTGATTTTTCTATAATGAAAAATGACGCAGGTGTGATTTTACTTTGGGATTTTACATCGTGACATCGCAACGAAGTGGGTGGTTGAGGTAAGAAAAAATTTAGGGTTTAGGGTTTACTCATTGTATAGGAAAAAATATTTTATTAAAAAATAAAATATTATAGATTTTATCTTTTAGTTTTATCGCTTATGGACGCTACATTAGGATGTAAATCCTCACAGTAATTTGTAATATTCAAATTACTACACTTTTATAAGAGTGGTGATATGCATATTGTGAGTTTTTACAGTGTGACGTGGCGTCTTTGTTGGTAGTCCAAGTAAGAGATAAAAGAGGAACTATCTTCCTATTTTATAGAGAAGCCTAAATCCTAACCTTATCTAGAATGCCGACTAGGCTGCTAGAAAGACAACCACATCAGGATGTAAAACCTCACTGTAAAATGTCAAAGTACCGATATCATTTTTTTTTCTATAATTAATGAAAAATGATTTCAGTATTATAAGTTTTTATTGTGAGTTTTTACATCTTGATGTAGCCATCTTGCTGGCAGCCTAGTTGGTAGTGTAGATAAGGTCTAGGGTTTAAGTTTCCCTAAAGGATAGGAAGATAGTTCCTACTTTATCTCTTATTTGGACTGCCAACCAGGACTATATGTCACATTGTAAACCCTTACAATAAAATTTGGAAGTACGGTTATTACTACACACATAATTAATTGATGCCCTAAGTTAAACACCAAAAAAACATAGAAAAAAAACATGGTTGATCCAATTGGAATTGTTGGTTTAAATAAAAATGAGACCTTATCTTTTTAAAAGGATGTTTAGGTATTTTTTTTCAAAAAAAAAAATCAACTGAAATATTATATGATGGGAAAATTTTGAAAAGGTGGTTTGAGTTTTTGTCTTATTTAAAATTTTAAAAGATAATCCAAAGAGTTCAACCTAATCGAAAACCAAAATAGTACAACCTAATTGCTGCCTAACTGTAATCCAATGGACAGAATTCATGTTAATATATAATATGTCATCTCCGTCCAAATCAATTGTCGAAAAAACTTATGGACTACAACATGTGAACAAATTCTTTATATAGAATAAACATAAAAAATGAAAACCAAAATAGCACACCTCTGGAAGATTTATTCTAGTAATCATGTTTCCATAAATTCATATATGTTAAACTTGACTCTAAGATTAGACTAGTTTAGAGTATTTATCCACTTTTAAATTTCAAATTTAAAATAAAAAAAAATTTTGATCCAAGTTTACATGATTTTTTTATGTTTTGTATTAAAACTGAAAAACGTGCATCATGACAACTTTACAAAGTGGGTAAGATTTTGTTATTATTATTATTATTTTTTACCACGGTCTTTGATCATAGGCAAGACATGGACAGTCTCCCAACCCTCCTTTACTTACGTAGACGTTTATAATGTATTCAGTATTTTAAACCTCGGATCAGATAGGCTGATTAAACTTGATCATAAGGAGAAATCCTAGAGAGAAATTAAAAAAAAAATCGGATGACCCAAGAGGGTTTGCTGGTTTAATTGAAAAAGGAACGAAGTAATATGATTTAAAGAACATACTATTTAAGATGAACAAGGAAAATTTGGTATGTAGACTAAAGGGTATGGGACTCGTGCGTTGTTTCGTCCAGGTTTTTTGAAGTTTTTATAGTGATGTTTTCTATCTTAGATATAACAGACTGAAAATATCAGCTGTTAATTAATGTGCTATGGTCTTTGTCCGTTCCCAAACGAGTCAACCTCCCATTTTTTTTCTGATTTTCTTTTGATATTTAGTAATTAGTATTTCATTTTCGATTTTTTAAATTTATTATATTTTTTTTAAAAATTTTAAGCCCCTCCTTTTATTTATTTTGTTTTATTCCAAATGGGTGGTGGTGGTGGGGTCGCCGGACTCCTGTCCAATCCCACCGTGGGCAGCACGCGCGTTGTCTTCTTCCTGGACTTGGACGCTCTCGCGGGCCCCACGGAATGTTTGCTTACCATCTTGCGCCAATCATTGTTGGTATATGTATAAATCACATTCAGCCCCATTACTACGATTTACCTGCTAAAAATAACTACATATATCCAACTCTTTCATCCTTTGAAAATATGTATTTTTTTTGTAATATCACCTAGCTTTTTCATTATATTTGGGAAATATTAATGTTTTAAAAACCGTGAACCATTAGTAGTAAGTCCGGTTTTGATCTAATCCCCGGTTAGACTGTGATTAGACCATTCTATCAACCTGTGAAGGTTATATGGTAAAAGTTTAAATAATGATTCAAAATAAATCACAAAAAAGCTTGATATCCTTGGTTAGGCTCTTACTCTTAAGAATAAGGTGTTTTGCTTGCTTTCCTCTTTTCAAGTGTATTCAGTTAAGCACACCACCGGGTCCAACGTAACTGGACTAATATACAATCAAACTGGACCAACCCACCAAGTGGATCCGGTTTTGAGGCAAAATGGGTTATCACCTTAAATCAAACTAGAAGGAGGTTTGATTCCCATTCAAGCCGATCAGACCGGCCGATGTAGTCTAGTTTTAAACACTGTACAATATTATTAGAGTGGCAGTCCAAATAAGAGATAAAATAGGAACTATCTTCCTATTATTTAGGTAAGTCTAACCACCTTATTTGGACTACAAACTAGGCTGCCAGGACAGCCACTTCAGGATCAATGTAAAAATTCATAGTACTAAAATCATTTTTCATATTATTATTACAATTATCTATTACTTCCTAATGTAAATAATCACTAAGAATAACATAAAAAGCTAAATTATACATTAATTTTGAATGCAACGAGCAAAAATAGATAAATATAAAATGAAAATAGAATTTTGAGTCATTCATTTAAAATTTTATGGTAGAAATTAAAATTAGATTCTAATTTAGATTAGATGGGTCCACACTTTTTCCAAGCTAAAACAAATATTAAGTGAGAGAATATATGGCTCTACTGTATAAAAACGGAACCTAATGTAGAAAAAGTAAAACATGTATATATATCTATATATACCTTCTCTTCATGAAAAAAAAAATGAAAGTAATAACGTTACATGCCATTTTGACATGGAAAAGAGAATGGGTTTATCAAGAGAGTTTCAATATGAATAGTTTTTATTTAGGACCTCTCGATATACAAACTATATGATCCAATTATATCTCGGGCACATGGATTTAACATGCCTTCTTTTTAATGTTATCTCACCAAACATCTCCCCCACCGCGAGCAAATCCTAGGCTCTCCTGAATGACTAAATCAAGTATGCCCTACAAAACGAACCCTAGGGTGTTTTAAGGACACTAAATCATACTAACCTCACAAACCCATTATATATATCCCTGTTGTACAAAAGAATCCAAGAGGGTGGAGGTCCCATGGAGTAGGACAATGGCTGGGTAGGTGAGGTACAAACAGAGAGAGGAGTAGCTGCCTTGTTATTCAGGACGTAATTGGTACAATCCCTGCTACCAATAAGAAAGAAAAAAAGAGGGTCCACGTCCATTACTTCACTTTGATATTCATCCCAAGCCACAGAAAATTGAAACAGCTGACCCAGTTGAAAAACTTCAAACCACGAGAGATCGGCCATTATTAATTTGACTGTAGTACTACCTCCCTTGGCTTTTATTTCACCAATATATATACCCTAACACATGCACCCCACTCAGCATGCTTGCTTGCTCGGGACAGTGACAGGGAATCCAAGTAACTCACATGACGACAACATTAATTGTTGATTTCAGATTACATGAATCAATTCCCTTTTGTTGTTCAGTTCCCAAGTTTTATCATGTATGCATGGTTAACCCTATCTCACAATACAGTCAAGAACTCACAATCAAGCTAACCCTGAAACAAGAACCGTGGTCCCCTTTCACGGTCCATTACTCTTTTACACAAGCTGGCACGACTGAGACTCGTCCGGCCGGCCTATATATCCATCGCCTTCTCAGGTACCGACGAACACGGAGGCGGGCGACAGGCGGAGGTGGAATTCCCTCAAGACGCGCTCCATTGTCCGGATTCGGCATGAAGCTGAAAGTTTAGTACAAAGTGTAACTAAGATTGGATGGCCGGGGGTAGCAAACCTAATTTCCAAGTGCTAATTGTGATTGATGAGTCACTTGTCCACTTACACTAGTGATCCTTGCTGACAAGAATTAACCATAGCAAGGAAGCAAATCAATTAACCCTCAAGGAAGAGCTTTTAATTACTAGTGGGTAATTTTAACAAACATATAGCGGCCGATCAGAATTAACATTAATTGACAACGAAATAAATGAATGCCAAATGAGTCTTAAATGGTGCGCATGTGGGCGCTGTTGCACCTTCTCAACTGCCTCCTCCTCTTTGATTAATTCCTGGTATGGGACGTAATGTTGTACACCCTGGTGAATTCTTTTCCTAGCTCGCTAAGGTGTAACTCGCTTTAGGTTCCCTGCCTTTTCGTTACACCCTCTTATTTAATTTTGCACATGCATATATGGACGCCATCATGCATGCCCAAACATATATACTGACTAAATAATAAAAAGCTCCTCCATTCCAGAGAAAGAGAGAGATCTAGGACAGCAATATATAACTAAAATCGCAGTGGTGTTTAATTTGATCCAAAGTTTCAAAATAAATAAATAAATAAATGCTCTGGAGTGAAGCAGTAGATCAATAAAATAGCTCTGAAACATCAACGCAAATAGCCTCAAGCACAGGAAACCGGAAATGCATAACAACCCACTTGAAGAAGAAGAACATGGGAAAGCTGCCAAGAAAACCCAAGCTTCAAGCAATCAAGGTAGCAACTGGAACTTTCTTAATGTATCTTTCATGTCTTACGTACACCCGGATCATATATATATATATATATAGTTCTATGATTTGTGACTTTCTGCTAAAATCATCAGAGTGAAGCAGACATAATCTGATGTAAGGACCCCGCTCACTTTCTGCATCAATGCAGCCTGCTCTCTCATAAGATCCAATGCAACCAGGTTTTGTCAGATATCACAATCTGTTTCTAATCAAAATTGAATAAGAGGGTCCTCTTTGCTGCACTGAGACTTCCATCCTTATTTGTCCCCGGCCGGCTGATCTTTCCTCTCTTGGCAGCTTCAGGCCCGGCTTTTTTTTTTTGAAGACTCTTCTGTTCTGCTAGCTAGGTGTGGCATGGTGCATGCATGAAAGAATATCGGTTACGTACAAGCACTTGTATAATATATATGTATCAGAATATGTACCAAATGATAGGATTGGAACCTTTCATATAGGGACAAAGGGAAAATTTCCTTTTCACACCTTTTCTTTTATATATATATATATATATATATATATATATATATATTTGCACTCGATTCTCAATTATTTTCTCCAACTATTCAACCAATATTAGGAAACTGAATTTCTTGCCCCTTCTGATATTTCCTGTCAAGAAAAAAAATTGCGATAAAGATTCTCAAGTTTAGTACCCCTTCAAGCAAACTGAATTTTTAAAAATATATGAAATGCAATATTAAACAGATATTTAATTTTAACTCAGCGGTTTTGAAATACAATAAGATGAAAAGCCACGTTTATAGACTTGTCCAAAAACTCTTTATTATACATTTAAGTAGATATGTATCCACGTGATAGCGTTTTAATTACATTTAAACTCATTCATTTTTTCTTGGAAGCTTGTGTAACTCTACCACGCACGTCTCTAATTAAGGAATTAAGGTCAAACGTGGTTGGTGTTTCTGAACCTAAATTCATCAACTCAAACAGTTATGAAGGGTTACTCTCATTAAGTGGAATTAATTGGACCATTTTTTTTGTCAAGTATACACTAAGTCAAGGTCGGTTTTGGTTGAAGTCAAAGTTGATTAATTGGATTGACTATAGTTGCCAACATCACTCGAATTGCTATGGATAATAATTCAGCTTCAGATATTGATCGCTGGCAACTACAATTGAACCTATCATGGATCAGTTGTTGCTGGAAAAAATGTAATTTTTTGCTCTAATTTAATCTAAGAACTTAATTTAATTTTAGAATAAAAACAACTTATAACTTCAAGAAATTTAGTAATCTTTCATGTCAATGATTATGTTGTGATATTAATAGGTTAGACAATAGATAAATTGTCACTTTAATTACTTTAAAAAAAATTACTAATGCAAGAATCTGTGTGTTTTAACCAATTACATATTATTTATCATATAAAATGAGTACATTTGTAACTGTACTATTTACACAACAAGCATCCTGTTAAACCTTCATTTTTATGTAAATTAACAATGTGGCACACACAGACCCCCTAATTTGTGGAAACTAGCTATTTTCATGATGAGTTATTTCCTGCTAAGCTTCATCAATCACCCTAAGTACAAATCGTGAAATTTTAGCAATCAATCTTCAAATCGACTCATGCTTGGCATTCAGGGCCAATTGAATCTACTTAAGTACAACTTTGGATGATTCTTACTCGACCTACAGTGATGTACTTTATAGGTAGGCAATTGGGTATTACATTTGCCTTTTATTTATCATAAATTGACAGTTTTGTCAAGAACATTAATGCTTCTGGGAAGAAGTTTAATCATGTCATTGTATTACTGCATGGCGTAATGAGGCATCGGTCATTACATTGTAAGTAGTCAGAGATCAGCATAGGATTCTGATGAATTTCACCAAACACCCACATTTTCCTAACTTCCAAGAAAGTTATTTCCTCCCCTACTCCAAAAGGACCAAACCTAACTGAACCAATTCGGAAAAGGGTCCCACCCTATCACTCCCATCCGCGATGAGGTTCCAATTTCTACCCATCAAAGTCCAAACAAGAAGCTCTTTCGTAGTTCGTGCCCATGCACATCACCCCACCTACGCAGGAATAAAAAATGAACCCCTTTTTTTTCTTCTTTTTTTTTCCCCTCTTTTGATAAGGCCTAAATGATCCAGAACCGAGATTATTTTGACTGTATATAATGTCACTAACAGGAGACAAGTGAAAGAACAGAAGCCAAAGCAAAACAGAAAAGATGAGAAGGGACTTTCACTCAGCATATATCCAATTCACTTGGTAGCTGCTGCTAGTTCCTCTTACTTTTCCCAAATTCTGTATCGGGATTGGAAGATCCACTGGAAGCGCACGGTAATCCATGGAAATCATCATAATCCGTCTGGGAAAGGGAGATGGGAAGGCCAAAACGGCACATTTACTGGAAGATCCCGAGCATGGAGGCTGCAGGGGAACAGAACCCTGCAATAAACGGAGTAAAAAACTGTGAAAGCAATGTCAAAGCCAGACTTCCAATACAAGCAACATTCCCCTCTTAAACAAATCAGGAAAGCGAAGCTCCCACCGAGCTTTGATTTCATAACATGGGGCTGGCACCAGATCCAAAGCCAATTAAGAATGAGAGAGAAAGAGACCGGGCAGATTAAAAGAGCACCCGCCTTCCCCACACCACGTGCACTTCTCTCTTTTTTTTTTTAACTGTTTTTTTTCGTTCTTCTTTGATCTTTTCATTTCCTCCTTCCCGTGCATGAATTTGGTTCATATGATTCTCAACATGGGACCCAGAAAAGCGGGGGACCCGGGCGTAGAAACCGGACCAGCAGCATCTACTTCGATTCTTCTGCGGTGCCATTGCCATCACCAGAAACAGAATATACAACAAAGGGTCTCCGTCTTCATCTTCTTCTCTTCCAGCCGAGAAGAAACGGACCCGCTTGGATCGAGTGGGTCTCTCGAGGATTCTAATGGTGTATGTGCGCCTCAATTCTGCAAAAAGCGAAGGAAAAAAAAAAATTAACAGTACTTCAATATATAGGGGTCCCAAGTATGCAAGTACAAGGAGGTGGACCAAGAAACCCAGCTACCGTCGACAGCGATTGATCTTTTACCGAATTGATCTTGATTGTGAACGCAGGAGTGGTCCCCGCCGTGAGCCACAAGACGAGCGTTCTCGGTTACATCGACATGAGCTACTGATGAGGTCAAGTTGATTTTGACTGCGTCCGGATGGCCACATATA
Source organism: Aristolochia contorta (assembly GCA_022405105.1). Classification (NCBI taxonomy): domain Eukaryota; kingdom Viridiplantae; phylum Streptophyta; class Magnoliopsida; order Piperales; family Aristolochiaceae; genus Aristolochia; species Aristolochia contorta. The sequence goes on from CM039668.1 coordinate 10,727,241, forward strand.
TACACCGAGATTCTGGGTGTATAAGACCTTCATTCATTCACGAGCTTCCTCATCTCTGACGAGCTTTCTTGTTGAGAAAGAAAGAACAAGAAAAGAAACTGCCTTAAACCCTTACAAACGCGTTCTGCTCGATGGGAGAAACGGAAAGTCATGTACATAGATATAACATGAGCTGAAAGCAGAGACATCTCGTTACCGGTTTGCAGATAAATTAAGTGAGGGAATGGCGCGTTCTCGCTCTCATTTAATGCCTTTTTTCTGTTATGGCGTTAGCCAATTTCCTCAAGCTACATGACTGGAGAATGAGAATGGGAGAGAAAAAGAGTAAAATCCAAAAGAAAAAACTAACTGGAATGTAAAAGAGGGAAGGAGGATGCTGACACCGGAAATGAACAAATTAGGGCTAGAATTTTATTCAACCGTTCTTCCCAAACTAGGGATTTGCAGAAAAGGAAGCTTTCCCGTATACCGTACAGACAGAGCTACCTTCTTACAGAGAGTACTGTACAGCAAATTGCAGAAGGAAAAAAAAAATATTATATAATAATAATAACAATAATTTCCAGAAACCTCCTTTCCGTCTTCCCTGTTTTTGTTCATTTTAGCCTCACCCACTCGTATCGTCCTTCCAACGGAGCATCCTTCTTGACATCAAAGTTATACCTACAGAAGAGACAGAGCAGAGTTAGGACGAAAGCCGGTGATCGATAAAACGCAGGAGAAGTTGTTAACTGTATATATTCTTACTTTTCTACAAACCGCTTGTGCTCGTGATTTTCGGCAGCCGCGAAGAAATCCTCGATCTCCGCCTCCGACGGCATCTTCGGAGCCGGTGGCTTCCGGCCGGAGTTGGAGTCGGACGACGGAGCTGTAGTGGAATCCAGATCGTCGTAATCGGCTCGGAGGTTGCTCGACGGTGTTGTCTCCCTTCTTCTGCGAGAGGCCAAAATCAAGCAAGGAACACGAAGATAGATAATTAATAGCATGTTAAAACTGGAGAGTACTCGCTCGAAACGGTTTTGATATTTGATATTCTCGGTTTAAAATTTCAATTAATGAAGGAAAAAAAATTTCGGCAGAAACTGAAAAGAGCGCTCGCGAAGGAATAACTACTATTGTTGAAGAAACCGAAAGAAATTAAATCGAACCTTTCAGCAGAGTACTCCAAATTATATAGCGAGACGTCCAATCCCTCCCTGCCTCCGGCCTGCCAAAACCATACCAAAAAAACGGAGTAGGAAGTACTCGTCAAATTGAATTTCCAGAGAAAAGGAGATCAGAGACTGCGCCGAGATCGTCTCTCTCACACAATTCAATTTCGGCTCTGGTTTCGGTTCCGAGAATTCGAAAATTCGAATTTCGAAAAAAAAGGTGTTTCACCTGATCAAGATCCACGGATCTCAACCTCTCGAGCGTCGTCTGGTCGCACGATCCGTGGCTCGAGCATCGAGAGGTGACGATCCGGTCGGCGCTAGGGCAACGATCCGCGGCCACTCTGGCTGAGCCCGGCGACTTCCGAGACGACACCGGCTTCTGATCCGTCGTCGGCACCCTCCGTCCCCGCAGCGGCAAATCGACGGCGGCTCCGACCTTCCTACGCTTCCCGCTCGCCGCCGCGAGCGCCAGCGTCCTCGCCCGCGTCAACGGCCCCACGTCCATCACCGCAATCTCCCCTATCCCTTTGCACTTCCGCATGTATTTCCCCATCTTTCTACGTGCTCTCTCTCTCTCTCTCTCTCTCTAGAAACCTCCCTCTTTCTCACTGTCGAGCGTCCCTTTCTCACTCTACTGGCTCTCTCTCTCTCTCCCTGGGCGAGAAGATGAAAGAAGAAATGAGAGGCGAAAAACAGGGGGCCTTTTAGAGAGGGGGACGAAAAAGGACACGATGAAGATCGGACGGATCAGGTTCGACCTCATGGTTTCCCCGTTTCCGTCGACGGATAATGGGGGGAACGACGTTACGGCGCCGTTTAAAGAAGATGAGGTCGATCGGTGGGCAAATGATAAGGGAACACGTGGGGGCGGCTGGAGCCGGTCGGTCGACCGGGTGCAGCCGGTGGTCCGATTTCCTGCATCGCGCGGGGGTAGTTACGTCCGGACACTGGTTGATCCGTTTGGTGGGAGATCGGTCTGAAGCGTAATCATCGTGTTCAAGGAGGAAGTGACGGGAATGCCCTCGGAAGATCCGGTAAATGACGAATTCGAACGAGGGAATCAAATCTCTTGAAATTCGGTTCCCGAGTTCCAACTTCCACCGTGCCAGAATTCGCACTTCGCAGATAGATTTTTTTTTTTTTTTTTAAATAATAAAATTCCCTCGTCCTCTTCTATTCTGCGCTGTTTTCGACTTTTCGTATTTTTACCAAAAAAAAAAAAGAAAAGAAAAGCAAAGAACCTTTTAGGTACCATTGGAAGGCTGCGATCGAGTGGGGTCAGCGTTTTATTTTTTATTTTATTTTTTTGAGCGGGATTGGTTCAAGGCCGCGGGGCCCTCGTTCGGATAATTACGTGCATGGCAGTAGACAAATCGTTGTGGCGTGTTTTTGCAGCTCGCATGTGCGGGAGGAGGTGGTCCCCACAAATGATTGGTCGAACTTCCAGGGCGATCATTTTACCCCGTCCGGATCGAGGAAGAGGAGGCGCCCAAAACATGCCAAAGACGACAGAGGTTTCCCTGTGCGGGACCCTCTGCATGCATCCAGCCAATGAGCTGCAAAGATTAACCCCATCCCGGTCAAACCCTGACCCAGGTTCATCGAGCCAATTAGCTGCGAAGATCGACCCGGTCCCCACCCTAGCAACTAGGTCCGGGGTGAAAATCGACTGTGAAAGCAGGACGGATTGGGAGTCGGAGGGAGTGAAATGATTGAAGTGGTCCCCATGAATCCCCCACCAAGCGCTTGGTCTACCCGGGGCCCTACGACCTTTTTTGGTTTAGAGATTCCGAAAGAAGGGGGGCAGTTTTAGAATGTACAGCTTCCATGTGCAAACACGTTGTACAACCCTCGTCGTCGCGAAATGATACTACTCCATGCTCCAATGAGTACTGGAAAAAGCTACGCCAAAGTTGCTGTGAAAGAGAGTAGACCCCTTTGTTGGGAAAAAGGCTGGAGGCTCAGCCGCTCAAAACTAGACTTGGGTGGTGCAGCACATGGGCCCTTTTTTGTTGAGGGCACGGAAAACTAGATCACGACATTGGCCTTTTAATTATATGAAAAAAAAAACTGCATGTATATATGCAAAAGGTTCCCTTTTATTATAACTTTATTCAAAAGTGCTTTCTTTCCCCTGGCGTTTGAATGAGTGTGGTGTGGCAACAGTGATGGTGGTGAGCCTTTCACTTGTGGGAGGACCCACCAATTATTCCTTTTTCTAAGCGCTTCTGGCCTTTTAATATTTTAATTAAAAACTTGTGGGGCTCAAATTTTATTTATTTTTTTCCTTTTTAATATGTGTATTTTTTAATTCTTAGATCAAGGTCACTTAATGTTACTACATATGTTACACTGATTATTTTCAGACCCAGAATTGAAACCTGACCTTTTTAAACGGACCCAGAATCTGATGAGTTGCTAAGTCAAAAAAAAAAAAAAAAAAAAAAAACCATGAGTACACCTATTGAAGATTGTAAAGATATTATTCTCCAATATCCGTGTTTAAAATTCCCAATTGATCCATCAAGACTCGTCTTTTTCAGAGATTCCAAGTGATACTATATGATAGTCTTTAATTTAAGCTATGAGAAAGAGAGAGAGAGTACATTTGTTCTCTTGCTGGAAAAAGGAGGCATTAATATCTTAAGTTGTGGTTTAGAACTTGTCTATGGATCATATTAAGCATATTGTTGTTGTTTGTGAAACAGAAAAGGCATCATGAAGATGTGGGAAAAAATTTGATTTTACCTTGCATCATTTAGATTCTTCATAAAGACTCCACAACTAACCTACCCTTATTGCTTCCGAACTAAGAAAGACACGAAAGAACCACTAAAAGGTTGGTGTCTAACCTTCCTTGCACCTTTCTCGAGGAGACAGCTCTTGTCTTGGCTGCACTTTCCAAACTTTTTCATCTCTTCCACTATTGGCCGCTCCTTGAATCTACCTTGTGTCATTTTTCTTTTTGCTTAAATTCTCTTGATCCCATGTATTTCCTAAATTGGTATCACTCATATATATGATCCTTGTCTCTTCCTGTGCTATTTATATAGGTGTCTCTCTTGTCTACAACAATTAATTATCAGTTTTGACTTGATTCATGTTAACAGTCAAAAATTAATCTTCTTCTTAACTTGTTTCGACTATGGCACCCCCTCTTATCTTAAAGCTTGCAGCTCCGAGCGATAGATTCCAGTTTTTTTATTTTTTTTTTGTATTTTGGAAGTTTAATCAGACGATTTGGCTTAGCTTAAAGTGGAGCGTGTTCTAAATTTTCTCTAGAAAAATGTTGAGAAATATGAATCATTTTAGATCAACCCAAGTGATCTTAATAGGAATCAAAGCTAAGTCCCTTCTAACACCACTCTAATAGAGAATGGTTTTTAGGTAAACTCTTAACAGTGAAGAAGAAGAAGAAGTTTCAAAAGCTTGGTGAAGCTGATCAATTCCTACTAGTTCAAATGTGGGGAGGCAAAATAACCCTACCAAGTCCGATGTAGGCAAACAGCAAGTACATTATATAACGTCGAGTAATCATGCAAGTTTGGAGAGGGAGAAAAAAAAAGGGAAGATATATATATAAATGAATCAATTTTGTAAAAGGTTTTTTTTATCATTTATATACGTGACGACGAGTTTGTTACAGTAAAGTGACATCACATGGTAGTGGGCCTTCAGGTCATCTCATCGGACACGTGGGCCTCAGAGTGGGCCCCGTTGTGATGTTCCACGTGGGAAAATGGGTTGAACATTAGCACGAGGTATGTTTCATCAAGGTGGGTGGTCTCCGAAGGTGGGTTTGGAATTTGTTCTCTTTTAGGTATTAGGATGATATATATGTAATTATATTTTTATTTTTTCTGAAATTTTATTTTTAATTTTTTTTTTTTTTTGGCAGGTTTCTGTCATGTCAAAGGTTTTGAGGGGAACCACATTGTGGATACGGAAAAGATGAATATTGATAGTTCAATTCCTACATGACTATAATTATCTTATTCCCCCTGCATTATAAAATTAATTTTTTCCTTTATTATATATTGCATACAAAATAATACATTTGAATTCACGTGTTTATATATTCAGTTTAATTATAATCTTAATATATTGATCGTTTAGAATAACATGATGTTAGAATTACAATTCTAACGTGGGGGTAGATCTGATCAGGAATTTTTTGCAATACCTTAAAAGTGCAACATGAACATAATCTACTTTCAAGCCACTAATCCAGCTTTTATGAATTAGTGATGACTTTGGGTGACCTGGTCATATTTTAACATTACATGACATTGTTATATTACTTACTCTATTAAGTTTGTATGTGTAAATAAAATGATTGTAGAACCCTTGCTGGTCTGAAGTGACACCTTATGGTATTTAATTTATTAAATATATCAATACAACCAAATGATTTAAGGACAAATTAAAGATGCTGAAAAGTGCATCAATTAGGAAAAGTCTTGTTGTTACTAATTAGAAATCATTGGCACCAAAAGAAAGATCAAAGGTCACACAAATTAAACTTTATTTTTTGTGCAAATGAATGAAAATTGGAGTTGAATAAATATATTAATTTTTATTAGAGATAATAATGTAGGTGCAAAAGCGGAGGTTTGGTGGCTTTATTCCATAGTTGCAAATTGAGGGGCATTGTTTTCAAAAGAATGAGTGCATTATTTCTAAGATGCCCACTTATGTTTCCTAAAGTGAAGTTAATGGTACTTCATATATGTTTAGGAATATTTCGCTTTATTGACCTTCAAACCACCGACCTTGTTATCTAATCTAAGCTTTTTCTCTATCAATTATATGAAAGAAGAGGCTTGGTCATAGATTTTTTATCTTATGAATAGTTTTAAAAAAAATTCACAATATTGTAAATATAATTTACTTGAATGGTTTAGTAAGCGTGATACAAATTTACAAATAGGAAAAAAAGTGAAACTAAACTTTGAGAGGAAAGATTCAATGTTTTAAAGATTACTTCAATTCTCAATTCATATTCTTTGTAAGAATAAAAAGAATGACCACATAAGGAAAGAAACTGAAGAGCAACATTACAGAAAAAGAATGAAAGATTGTTATATTGTAACATAATAATTAAGTATACCACATGAGAGGGTAAAAAAATGAATAAAGCAACTTGTGAAACATATGAGGGCAAATGAAATATATAAAAACAATTACAGAGCAAACATAACCAGTCAAAGGAATGGACACTTTTTTTTATCTTAATACAAATAATAAAAGTCTTTTATTATAAAAGACTGTCAGGTATGTAGAGATTGGACAGACTCAAGTATTAAAAATTAAAAAAGTCAACCTTAACATAGAAAGAAGAAAAAAACAAAGGAGGGAAGAAAGAACACTTTTTGGTTCCAAATTTTATTAACACGATGCTCTAAGTTGTTAGAGATTGTGATTCTCTAGACTCTTCTATTCAAAGAATACTACCTTCTACAAACTCTACCTAGATAAGGCAAGTTGTGTAATGATCAGAAGGCAATCTTTATAGTTACTATGTTAAGTAAAATTCTGTAAAGTTGTATTTCTTTGTCACTAAGCTTCCGAGTTAGTTTCCTTATCTAACTCAGACTCTCTTAGCCTTGTAACTATATGTACATGTGAAATCTAAGGGATCAATAAGAAATTACACAGATCACATCGTATCAGGCCAACCCTAGGGACAAATCCTAGGCCAAACTCTTTTTCTTCTTTGGATGACCTACTTTGTTCTTCTTCCTTTCCCGAGTCTGCTCTAATGGTCACCAACCAGCCCCCTCTTTTTCTACGACTCCATATGTCTTCAACAATGACGTTTCTATGGTCCCACCTCCCTGTGGCCTCTTCTTTGATGTTGGCACAATTCATGGACAATTCAATCTAACGGCCTCAAATATCTCGCACTATGTTTCTGTTAAACTTGTTCGCCATAGCTATATGCTCTGGCGACAGCAAATGCTTCCCGTCCTCAACAGCCAGCAAGTCATGGGCTTAGTTGATGGCTCAGTTGTAGCACCACCTCAGTACATCTTCAACGACAACTCGGCCGTACTTGTTCCGAGCACACCATACCCCTAGTGGTACCTCCTCGATCAGACAATTCAAAGCTGGATCGTCACCACCCTCTCAGAAGTTGCACTCGGCCATACTATTGGCTTCACGACTACCTCAACTATGTGGCAGAAGCTGAAGACAATGTATGCATCTACTTCGCAGTCCCACCTTAATCATCTGTGATTCCAACTATTGACTCTTCTCAAAGGGTCTCTTTCCATGTCTGCTTATCTTGATAATATTAAGAAATTATTGATGACCTCTCTGCTTCAGGACAACTTCTTGATAATCAAACGATCACACATTACGTTGTCTCTATCCTTGGTCAAGAGTTCAAGTCATTCGCCTAGTCAGTCACAAGCAAAAATGAGCCTCACAATTTCTACTTGTAGAATCTTCTTCTACTCAAGAGCTTCAAATTCAGATGAAGCAGTAGTTTGACCAGTTTGATATTTCTGGTACTCCATCCACCGATGTTGCTGCTAGAGGAGGTTGAGGTCTTTCCTCTTCAAAGGGCCGTGGTCACTTTGATCGTGGTTGTGGACAAAAGTCCGGTGGACCCCTAGGTCGTGGTCAACAGGACAAATGCGACATTAGCAATTGCCCAACCTGTTAGATATGTCAAAATGTTGGTCATCCAACTCTTCAATGTCGTAATTAGTATAACTTGTCATACCAACTCACAAGTCCTCCTCGAGTATATTTGGCACAGACAGACCCGAATCAGGACTCGACTTGGTATACTGACTCAGGTGCTACTCATCGCATTGCTTTTGATGCTTCCCAGTTGGCCGACAGTACACCCTACATAGGGTTGGATCAAGTAATCCTAAGCAATGGATCAGATTTGTCAATTTCTACTGTCAGTTATCTTCCCTTGACTAGTTCAATTAAACTTCGTAATGTTCTATGTGCTCCGACTTCTTTTAAAAATTTACTCTCGGTCTCACGTCTCACTTCAAATCACAACTACATTGTTACTTTCACTTTCTAATGGGTTTTGCATATGGGAATCCAATTCGGGACACATCCTGCTCAAGGACGGAACAAAAATGGTCTCCACATCGTCGATCACCCTGCTTCCCCAAGTTGTTTGCTTTCAGTGAAGTCTCCTTTTTCGTTTTAGCACAAACGTTTGGGTCATCCGGGTAGTACTATTTTACACAATGTACTTAGAGTTTGAATATTGAAGATTCAATATTAATAAAATGGCATCTTGCCTTGCTTGCTGTATTACAAAATCTACGTAGTCATTCTCTTTGTCTTATGCCTCTGCCCCTTCCCCTTTACATACAGTCTCCGCCAACATGTGGGGACATGCCCAATTGTATCGACCAATGGTTTCAAGTATTATGTATCTTTTATTGATCATTTTAGTTGATTTACTTGGTTGTTTTTGTTTCTATTGAAATACGAAGTCTATTAATATTTTGTGAAATTTAAATCATCTATAGAAAATTTCTTTTCTATGAAAATAAATTTTTTCCAATTAGGCAATGGATCGGAATTGGTCAATTTTTCAATTTAAACTACAATTCTCATCATGTGGAATCCATCACAAAATTCCATGCCCATATCCTCCACAACAAAATGGGATAGTTGCACACAAGCATTGTCATATCGATTCACCTTGCTTGTGGAGGCTTCAATGACTAAAGAACATTGGCATTCGGCTTTCTCTATAGCACGTACATCATTAATCGATCCCCCCTCTAGTTTTGTCTTAAAAAAGTCCATTCGAACTCCTCTTAGGTAATAAACCGGATTATTTGACATTGCGATGTCGTTGCTATCCACATTTGTGTCCTTACACGACTCACAAACTGGATGAGCTATCTGTCCCATGTGTTTTTCTTGCTTTTCACCCTAATTACAAAAAGGTTACAAGTGTCTTTATGTTCCCACAAGTCGAGTGTACATCAGTCGCAACATGATCTTTGATGAGACATCTTTTTCATACTCCAAGGCAGGATTGCTTCCCACTCCGTTAGGTGAGTCCACTTTGACCCCGCCAGTTAAATTGCTTCCTCTTCTTCTGCAGCTCAAACACCCTTACCCATTGTCCACCCACATGGCCAGCCATGATTCAATCTCTCATTCTGTAAGTCAGTCTCATTCTTCTCCTTTGCAATCAGATTCCATCTTGGTTCTCATTTGTTTACCCGAGCCCCATGTTCCTTCTCTGATTGCTTCTCCTACTCCTATTCTTTGTTAGACTGCTCCTTCCCAGACCGCTCGCCCTAGTGCTCCTTTTACTACTCATCGTGTGACTACTCGGTCTGTGACTGGGTCACTCAAAAAAAAAAAAATACTTGTGTCCTCTCGTCCTATGTCAGTCCCTCTCTCTTATCCAATTGAACCGACATGTTACTCTCAGACTGTGAAGCACCCAGAATGGCGTGAAGCCATGCAAGCCAAATGCTATGCTTTATTATTCAACCATACTTGGAGACTTGTATTTTTTGCCACAAGGGTAGGGATGTAAACGGGTCATAAACGGTACGGGTAATGGGTTTCCGTCTACCGTTTATATTTTTGAACCCTTTACTCGTTACCGTCCGTATCCATTTAGTTCCGTGAAATTCTTACCCGTTTATTACCTGCCAAAAAACTGGGTAATCGGGTAATAAACGGGTAATAAACAGGTAAATAATAGAAAATATAAAAAATCATAAAAACCCAAAAAGAGGAAAAATTAAGAAAATTACTAATAAACAGTCAAATACAACATTTTTCTAGAGTTCAAAATACAAGTTACATAACACAAAAATCAAATACAAATATAAATTGTCTCCTACACTTAAAATTTAAAATTGACATTCAAATACATTTAATACTTATATTCAAAATTGTCCAACCCAAAAAACCATTTGCACTCCTCAATCTCGTGTATTTGTTAATTACTATGTTTATCTTTGTATAATTTTTAATTATGAATTATGATATGTTTATTTTTGTATGACAATTTTTTACTTTTATAAAAATAATTGCCATTTGTATAAAATTTGACATTTGTAAGACAAAAGAAATTTTTTTAATCTTAGATAACTAATACTACCTTATTTAGTTATTTATGAATTTATAATATATGATCTATCCTCTATGACTATGAGTCTATGACTATGATTCTATGACTTTATGAGACAATGAGTTAAAGTCAATATATATTGACTTCTAAAAATTGCCAAAATATAAAAGTATTCAAATTCTCTCTAACTTTGCAACTCCTCAAATTTTTATAATAAGTGATAATAAACATAATAAGGTTATTTATATAAAAATAAGTATTTGATGATTAAATTAAGTAAAAATATAAATTTACTATATTACCCTTACTTAAACGGTAAACGGGTAAAACAGGTTCAGAAGAGCTATTTCCGTTTCCGTCCGTTAATTAAACGGTAGAACAGTAAACGGTTAATAATATTTTATTTCCATTTTGTTCCGTTTAATAATCGGTCGGACAGTAGAACGGGTAATCGGCTCCCGTTTACATCCCTACACAAGGGAGACATCCTATTGGTTGCAAGTGGGTATTTCGAATTAAAACAAAATCAGATGGCAGTATTAATGGCTACCTACAAAGCACGTCTTGTGGCAAAAGGATTTAATTAACGAGAAGGACAAGACTGTTGAGAATTTCATCCCAGTTGTCAAACCTATTACGATTCAAGTGGTGCTTGCATTGGCTGTGAGGATAGGGTAGACCATCAAGCAATTAGATATCAGTAATGCTTTTCTGAATGGTAATCTAGTTGAGGAAGTATATATGACTCAACCTCCTGGATAATGACGCTACTCAACCGCATGTTGTCTTCCCTCTTCAAAAGTCATTATATGGCTTAAAACAGATCCCTTGTGCATGGTACCATCATTTGACTTCATTTCTTCTTGAGCTCAGCTTTGTTTTATCGAAGGCAGATTCCTCACTTTAATATTGATATATTGTCGACTCTTTCATATATATTCTGGTCTATATAGTTGACTTAATTGTTACACGGGACTCCATCTATTATTTCCGATATAATTTGCTGCCTGCAAACTGAATTCTCAGTAAAAGATCTTGGTCATCTGCATTATTTCCTTGGCATTGAAGTCACCCAAGTAAAGCAGGTCATCATCTTTGCCAATCTAAATAAACGAATGACTTGTTACATCGCCTGGACTGGCCGGCATCAAACCTCTTTCTACACAAGTTGTTGTCGGCTCGAAATTAAGTTTGACGGTGTTGTTTTCCCCAATGCATCAGAATATCGTTCCACTATTGGGGCCCTTCAGTATTTGACACTCACCAAGCCAGACAAACAATATACGGTCAATCAAACGTGTCCATTTCAGCAGGCACCCACTGATGTTCGCAGGTCTGAGGTTAAGAGGATCTTACAGTATTTAAAGGGTACTATGTCGCGTGGATTTCTTATTCAACAGGCTCGTGATATTGGCATTGACATTTATTGCAATACCAATTGGGGCGGCTGTCTTGATGATCAACGGTCGGTTATAGGTTGTATGTACCCCAAAGGCTCTCTCATTTCATGGTCTTCCAAAAAGCAAGCAACCGTGGCCCGCTCTAGTGCTGAGGCTATATACAGAGCATTCGCCATTGCTGATGCGGAGGTGTCTTGGATCCTTCATTTATTCCATGAGCTGTGTATTTTTCTGAGGGACCCTCCCACTTTATGGTGTGATAACTTCTCTGTTACATACATTGCGGCCGGTTTTTCATGGCCGTGTCAAGAATGTCGAGCTTGACTATCATTTTATTCATGAGCGAGTATGCAGTGTGCAGCTCCAAGTAAAATTTGTCTCAACTCATGATCAGGTTCTAGATATCTTCACCAAAGATTTGTATCGAGGGCAGTTTACTCGGTTTATAGTCAAGCTTTGTGTCTTCTCAAAGACGCCAACCTTGCAGGGGAATGTTAGGGAACATGATTCTCCACTATTCTATACAGATATACTACCTTCTACGGACTGTACCCAGATAAGGCAAGCCAAGTCATGATCAGAAGTCAATCTTCATAGTTACCATGCTATGTAAAATTCAGTAAAGCTACATTTCTTTGCCACTAAGCTCCCGAGTCAGTTTCCTTATCTGACTCACACTCTCTTAGACTTGTAACTATATGTACACGTGAAGTATAAGAGATCAATAAGAAGTTACATAGATTATATAAGTGCACTTGCTTTCTTCTTTTTCATATAATCATAGATATGCAATTGCGAGTATCCCTTTAATTGTTCATATATATTTTCACATGCTTATTCTTTTGGAAAAATATCTAAAACACCTTCACAAAATTTCATCATTTCTTCAAAACTTATTGGGTACCCCTTCGCCCTATCAACTATTCCGTAACTTTATCAATATTTAAATTCTAGGCGACCTCTAAAATTTATTTGCACGGTAGATTTTCATTTTATTTTAAAGAATATTATAACTTTTTTGTCTTATAATAAATTAATTTAATAATTTAATATAAAAATATAAGTTGTAATAATGTTACCTATTTTGTTATTAGATATCTAAAGAATTCTTATCATTTTTAGATAGGTTTTGTTTTTTAACTACTCACAATTCTATCACTTTATGTAGTATGTCTTTAAGTATTATTTGAACATTATTTCAAGTTTTGATTTTGAAGGTATGTACGAATGCTTTTGGAATAGATTAATTTCTTATTAAAAAGTGAAAAGAAGGCTTACCATTAATGACTTTACTAGATATATACTTTTATGGAGAAAAAAAAATTTAAAATTGCGTTTAAGATCTTTTCCTATTCTTTTCCTACTCTCTTATTATTTGTATATTCCCTTTCTATTTTATTTTATGGCATATAGAATATTTTTTGAGTTGGAAAACTAAAAAAGAATCATGCAAAAGGATGAGGGAGCTAGGCTATCCACTTGTCTTTTAGACTTGGATAAAGGTTTGTTTGAATCAATTGTTATGTCGAATTAGTTCATATGGAGAGAGGACAAATATTGGGTTTTCTTGTTTGTTTCTGCAATAATATTCAAATCATTGGTTTTAAAACTTAACCAGCCATCAAACTGGAGTTGGTGTCTATTGGGATCTTAGCTGTATATAGCACATGCAAATTTTGTAATATTCTTAGTATAGTATATTTAGACCCCACAATATATTTTGTACATAATTAACTCCATAACTTAAGAAGTAAGTTATGAGAACAACTTGTATATAACCTTTTTGGAGGTAATGAGAATCAACGTGAATTTTCCCTTTTCTCTCTTTTATTTTTTTCTTTTTTATGGTATCAGAGTAGGTAAAAGAAACCCTAAACTGATTTTTATTTCCGGCCGGTGTCTGATCGAATACCATGGCTAGAAGTGACAAAGAGAATAGGAAGAAGAGGGCGGCTCTTGATCAGACCTCGCCATTTTATTTGCACCCTTTCGATCATCCTGGCATGAACATCTGCCCGATAGTTTTGAAGTGAGAGAATTATCAAGAATAGGAGACCAATATGCGTAATGCTTTTCGTGAAAAATGCAAACTAGGTTTCTTGGATGGAACTATGACGAACCAACGGATGACGCAAGCGAGATCGAGGATAGGCAAAGTGTTAACTCCATGCTCATAGCCTGGATCTTTTTGTCTATCAAATCTTCTCTTCGTTCTACTAGTAACTATTATGATGTGGTAAAAGAGCTGTGGAACAATTATGGGAACGATTCTCCATTTGCAATGGACCTCGAATTCTTCAACTACGGTCAGATTTGGCGCATTGTGCTCAACAGTGAGAGTGTTGTTGAATATTATGGGACTATAAAGAAAATTTGGGCGAGTTGTCCATGTATATGATGAAGAGAGCTTGTACTTGTGGCAAGTGTGAGTCACTGGGCCGCTGCTCTGAGTAAGGTACATGAGGATGAACAAGTTCATCAATTTTTTATGGGCATAGATGATGATCTCTATGGAACACTCCGGTCTAATATTATATTTGGGGACCCACTTCCTCCATTGAACCAGGTGTATTCTCTTGTGGTTCAAGAGGAACGCCACAAGATCATAACAAATGGGCATGAATGTATTCTTGTGGTTCAAGAGGAACTCTTCGGTTTCAAGCAAACTTACCTATTGATTTTTGGGGTAAATGTATTCTTACGGCTGACTATCTTATTAATCGTGCACCTACTATTCTTCACAGCAAAACCCCATATGAAACTATTTTTGGACAACTACTTTTCTATAATCACCTCAAAATTTTTGGGTATCTCTGCTTCGCTTCAAAAATTCCTCGTGACAAAAACAAGTTTGTTACTTGTGGTCGAAAGTGTATATTTGTTGGATACCCTCATGAAAAAAAGGGGTTGATATTATATGATCTTGAAATTGGGGAATATTTTTAACTCTCAATATATTGTGTTCTATGAAAATCACTCTCCCTATAGCAATATTTCCACCTCTTCTCCTGTCTCTACTAATCCTACTCATCATGCAGCTTATGACATGGATTTTGTAACTCTTCCAATCCCCAATGTCTATCTTCTGATACACCTGTCGAACCATTGACTAATGTGTTGTCAACTGGGTTGTATGAAGTAAGGGAGAGCGATCCTGCTCTGTTGGAACCACTTACTGTGACTTCTTTTGATGGGACGACTTGTCTCTCTTATGATCCTTCCGATAGTGCTTTAGGCACAGCCAATCATCAATACGATTGCGAGACTATGTTTGTCATACAACACGATCTTTAGACCATCCCCCCCAACATCTTCCGCTCAATTTCCATTCTCAGGTACACCTTATCTTGTAGTTAATTATGTGACTTGTAATAATTTTTCTTCTTCCCATGTCCCTTTTTTACCAACAATTACTGCAAGTCATGAGCCCTCAAGCTTCTCTGTGGTTCGTGATCCTCAATGGTGTGAAATAATTCTGAGATATTTTCTTCCTTCAAAGCTTATTTCAGCCCTTGTTTTCACATGAAAGATCTGGGTATGTTGAAATACTTTATTGGCATTGAGATAGCTCAGGGTCCGGAAGATTTGTTTCTTTCTCAACGTAAATATGTGCTTGATATAGTTTCTGAAGTTGGTGTGCTTGGTGCAAAACCTTGTGATTTTCCGATGGAACAGAACCACCAGTTAGCTCTTGCTACAGGTCCCACCTTTGCTTATCCAGATAATTATAAACGGCTTGTTGGCTGATTGATCTACCTCACCATCACTCATCCCAACCTCTGTTATGTTGTTCAAACTCTTGCCCAATTTATGTACTATTGAAGCACATTGGAATGCTGCTCCTCTAGTTCTTCGTTATTTAAAGGGTCAACTTGGGCAAGGATTTTTTCTTAGGATAGTGCTTTACTTCTTAACACTTATTATTGTGATTCAGATTGGGCCACTTGTCCTTTGACTCATCGTTCTCTCACTGGTTTTTTTTTATTATGTTGGGGGTTTCTCCTATTTCTTGGAAGACTAAGAAGTAATTGACCGTTTCTCGCTCCTCAGCTAAGACTGAATACCGTTCAACAGCTACTACTAGTTGTGAGCTCATTTAGCTCAAGTCTTTGCTTAAGTCTCTCGGTGTTTACCATTTGTCGCTTATGCACTTGTTTTGTGCTAGTCAAGCGGCTCTCCACATTGCTGCAAATCCTATCTTCCATGAACAACCGAAGCATGTCAAGATTGACTGCCGTTTTGTGCATGATCAGATTCAAGGCAGCAACATTACTACTTTTCATGTTTGCACAAATTTGTAGCTAGCGGATATTTTCTCTCGGAAAGCAACAGTTTCGTTTACTCTTTGGCAAGTGGGACATTTGCAATCTTCATCCTCCAACTTGAGGGTGAGTATTGGGATCTTAGATGTATAAAACACATGTAAATTGTGTAATATTCTTCATATAATATATTTAGATCCCACAATATATTTTGTACATAATTAACTCCATAACTTAAGGAATAAGTAATGAGAAACAACTTGTATATAACCTTGTTGGAGGTAACGAGAATCAACGTGAATTCTTCCACTTTTCTCTTTTATCATTCTCTTTCTTTATGTCAATTAAGATGATCATTAGAGATATTTGAAGGAAATAAAACTATTAATATTTTATTTAATTCATTTTAGTTGAATAATGAATAGCTTAGATGAAGAAAGCATTTAGGGTTCAGCTTTTATTGCCGCAAATGAAACAAAAATACATGTTATAAGCTAGATGGAGAATTCGGGATACTGTTGGGGACCTGGGGTACTAAGGACGACACAATTTAACAGTTGTGGTCTTTGTAGTCTGTACTCTGTGAACGTGCGGGATTCTGGCGCTTTGTCGTCCGGATAAGCAAGAGCAGGAGAGTATCCTTATTGGCTCTTCGAAATTGTTTGTTGTGTGCTAGAGGTCAGTGAATAGAGAGAAAACAAATTGGAGTAGAGATTAGTGTCATGGCCTTTACGGCATCTCTACAGCAACGATTTGTCACTTCTTTTGTGGGTGAAGGGTTCATCCCCTCGCATCAGCATCTGCGCAGACTTTTCCGCTACAACCCAGGTGCCCATTACTTCACGCACTTGTTTATTTGCAAGAAAATTTTTTCGTTTTGCTTCTCTACTTCGATCTGCTGTAGTGTATTCTTTTGGGCATGGATAATTTAGTGAAACCGATGGTAGTCATTTAGTCTTCTCGTCGCAGTGTATTTGTTTCTCATGTCGTGAACACGAGTGATGGTACCTCAACCATTTACTCGCATGCTAGTATCCATGGGAGTTAGATAATATTACTCTGATGATGTTTTTCGGGCTTTATTTCAGTAGATTATGTTATTTTTTGTATATTCCGTTTCATGTTTCTGGGAACGAGCTGCACTTTCGATTTCTCATCTCGATGATTGTGGACTCTTCCAGTTGGTCATGACTTCGCTTTTCTGCTCTTTGTATAAAAAGCGCAGATTACGTCTTACTTTGAGATTGTTTCAAAACATTCGAGTCGTCGCTTGTTCCGCAAGTTTGAGATGGTCCAGCGGGATTCATTCGGATGGGAAAATGCTCTCTGTCAGAAGCTTTGACCTCTTCCATACCCATATAAGAACGGCTTCACTCTCACATCTCAGCTATCTTATTCAACTTTGCACCAATTCCAAAGCCATAAAGCAGGGGAAGCAAATCCATCTCCAGATAATCATTCGAGTTCTAAGTCGTATTCCCTATTTAACGACCAAGTTAATCCAATTTTATGCTGATTCTGACGATTTGGTTCCTGCACTTCACTTGCTTGATGCATTACCCCAACCAAATGTCTTTGCTTGGACAGCGGTGCTGGGCTTTTACTCTAGAAATGGGGAATTTGTTAGCTGTCTCCAAATGTATCAGGAAGTTCGAGCACAGAGCGTGGCACCTGATGGATATGTCTTCCCCCCAGTGCTAAAGGCCTGTGCAAAACTGTCGTCCTTAAAGGATGGAAATCAAGTTCATGGAGATGTAATCAAGTTTGGGACAACATCCGTCTTGCAGGTTTCAAATGCTTTGATTGACATGTATTCAAAATGTCATGATGTTGGACGTGCTAAACAGGTTTTTGATGGAATTTCTGCTAAGAATCTGCTTTCATGGAATTCCATGATATCTGGTTATGTTCACAATGAGTTGATTGATTCAGCAAAAGAGCTTCTAAATGCGATGAAATTAGAAGGTTTTGAACCTGATTTGATCTCTTGGAACACAATTTTGGATGCTTGTAGTCAAATGGGGCTCATTGAAGAGCTCTGTGAAGTGTTTAGTCAGATAAAAGAGCCAAATATTATCTCCTGGACGTCATTGATGCTGGGTTATTCAAGAATTGGGAAACATGAGAAGGCATTGGTCATCTTCCAAAAAATGGTACAAGACGGGAATACTTTTCCAGATACCGATATTCTTTCTTGTGCCCTATCATCATCTCGGCATTTAGGGAATCTTAAGAGCGGACGAGAAATCCATGGCTATGGGATTAAAACTCAAAACTTCGGTTTTCATCTTTCAGCTGGAGCTGCCTTGGTGACAATGTATATGGTGTGTAGGAGAATTAAGGACGCTAAAGTAGTTTTTGAGATGATGAATAAATGTGATACTGTTACATGGAATGCAATCATCTTTGGGTTCTCCCGTTTGGGAATGGGTGATGCTGCATGCAAATACTTAAGTGATATGCACTCTAGAGGAGTAATCTGTGATCAAGTCACAGTTTCTACCATTTTGCCCGTCTGTGATCTCAAATTTGGAAAGTTACTTCATGCCCATGCTATAAAAAGCTTTGACGATCTAACTGTCTATGTAGGAAATGCTCTAATCCACATGTATGCTAAATTTGGGTCTTTTGGACTTGCTTATTCTGTGTTTTCAGACATGAAAGAAAGGGATACTATCACTTGGAATGCTATAATAGGAGGATATAGCATGAGTGGCCAAAGTGGGGTTGCATTACGGCTTTTTAAAGAAATGAGACAATCAGGTGCTAAACCAAATAATGTGACATTCATCTGTCTGCTTTCCGCTTGTAACCATGCAGGTCTTGTGGATGAGGGCCTCAAAATCTTCGGTAGTTTGAATGTGGACTTTGGCATTACACCCTCTATGGAGCATTTTGCTTGTGTTGTGGATCTCCTAGCTCGTGTTGGCCGAATTGAGGATGCATTTCACTTCATAAATAAGATGGCAATGGAGCCTAATGAAAATATTTGGGGATCTTTGCTAGCTTCTTGTCATTCTTACCAGAATGTAGATATTGCAGAGGTAGCAGCAGATAATTTGTTTAGGCTAGAACCTGAAAACACTGGAAATTATGTAACCCTGTCAAATTTATATATGAGTGTTGGCCGGCTGGATGATGCTGTGAGAGTAAGGAAGATGATGGAGTCCAGAGCATTGAAAAAGGTTTCTGGGTATAGTTTGTTGGATCTGTGATAGGAGCGAAATTTGAAGTCTTTGGCTACAGGATCTGGTTGTCAGAGCTGTAGTATTACGCAGAGGTAGCAGCAGATAATTTGTTTAGGCTAGAACCTGAAAACACTGGAAACCGTGTAACCCTGTGAATGAGCACATGAGGGGAGTCCAAGCAATTTATGTGGTCCAATGTGATGCCTCTCCTAAAGAGGGAATCTTGGGCAAGGGCCTTCCACTTGAGAGTGCTGGAAACAAAATAGCCTTTGCTTATGGGCCCCTGAGATCCATGCTTCTGCTGGATCCGTGAATGACTGTCAAAGATTTTGAACTTGACAGTGAAATGACCACAAGGATCCAGATCACAAATCATAGAGTCAGGGTATAAAGTTCATTCGTCATGGCCAACCAAAATATTCACGAGCTTGTTAATGTCTATGACCTCGTCAGCATTAGGGTTTGGCCCATAGTGATTGGTCCACTCAATTCTTGAGAAAGAGACACAGGATGCCGGGCGAGTTGGAAAAGACGCAGATAGAGATCCCTGATACCCCTTTGAAGCCAAGAATCAATTCAGAATTTGATTTTATGGCCATCTTCTGCTTGAAAGGAGACATTTCGTGCAAGAAGGCATTTTGTTGATGATATGCTGCCTTAGCGGAGATAGCTTTCCTTATGAGTCGTCTCCTTAGCAACCAGTCGTCCTTGGTCATGCCCAATTTCTCAAATGACAAAAGCCTTCTAGAGGATGTTGGTGTCAGTTGTGGGGTTCCCTTGCCACTTTGAAAGGAGGGTTCTATTAGTTGCAGCAATATTCAGGATATCTGAACCTGTTTCATTTTTGAATTGCAAACCTCAGCCCACTTGACTTGATGGAACTTGAAGCCTTCAAGGTCCCGACCATAGAAAAAGTGCTCACTTTTTTCGCAATCTGACTGCAAAATCCATACTTTAAAAGTAAGTCATTTTGATTTATGTCTTTATCACCCTACTGGATGCTTCGTTTTTTTTACATTTTGTTCCACTTATTAAAATACACATACGTTGTGGAAAAAATAAACCTGCCGATAAAAGATCAATGTAAAAAATATTTAAGAAAGAAAGTTAGTTGAACTATCGACCTATGCAGTAATTACTTTTTAGACAACTAGTTGAACAAAGGAACCAGAAAAGTTGAAGAGGGGGTGGGGGGGTTAGTTTTATTCAGAAAAATGTTGAAAGGACACTCATTGGGGGAGGCAAGGATCGGCTGACCTTTTAGGAGCACTGTTATTCGTGTTCCCAGGATATGCAACCAAGAGCAACTCAATTTTTTATGAATATTATCAATCTCATAAAAGTACATGAAAGAAGGACCAAATGGACCTTATTCTGACTAGCCCAACTATAAAACTAACCAGTCAGCCCTCAACAATGGAGGAGGCAGCAAATCTGCTAATGAATAGTTGCAGACTCTTGAGGGCTGCTCTCAACTCTGTGACCATTGCTTGCACTGGCTACTAATCTGTCCTTAGTCTTTTGAACAATAACAAAAACTGTTGTTTGTCTGTAGTCTTGTCCCAGGTCTGGAGTATCTAAGATGCTTTGTGGCCCTCTAGTTTCAATGTTCCATCAGTCCCTGTCCATGGGTTGAGAAGTTTATGGTTGGTTGTCGTTTCTGAATTCAGCTGATAACTGTTATTTGTTTGCGAAATTGTCTCTGTTGTGCGAAAGTGGGGAATTGTTGTTATTTCTGAAGCAATGAACTGACTTGTGTTTTTTGATGTTTGAACTGTTTTGTGTACAGGAACCAAACATGTCTCAATGCAGCTATCAAGAGCAATGTCTGGCTTAAGTAATATCTTCTTCAATAGAAGGTTCTTTTTCCTTGTTTATTTTTTTTTTTTTTTATGCATTAGCATGCTGTGTCTAGTTGCAGGGAATTTTTTTATTCATCTAATGAGTGGAGATTTTCCTGTTTTTTTATAATGAATATTTAATCAATTTGGTTATAGAAAAGAACTTTCTTGCTTCTACCTGGTGTCTTTGTTGGCCTTTTGCCATAGCTGGCTCAGGCTATGGTTCTTTTGGCAAGCCTGGCCCCAAATAGTTCTATTTTTTAATAGCTATCTATAGAGCATTAACATGGAGGGTGTTTGTGAGGGTCGTTATGAGTTCAATAGTACAAAATGGAGATTACTAATAAAAAATATATTTCTATGATACAAAAGTTTGATCATACTTTTGCATGTTTAGCGACAATGTATTATCATACCAGTTTGCTTGCAGAGAAAATGACTACATGGTGAATATGAAGCGTAAACGTCTACGACCTGGAAAAGTTTCTCCTAAGTTGCCAGTTCCTGAGCATATAATGAAGCCGCCATATGTTGGTTTAAGGCAGTCTCCTGGAATATCTAAGGGGCCTGAAGTACATGAAGAGAAGGGAAAAGAGTGCATGAGAGCATCAGGGCGGCTTGCAGCTCAGGTTTTGGAGTATGCAGGCACTTTGGTTAAGGTGATTCTTCTACATGTATAATCCTGTTTTAGATGTTAACTGGCAACTTAATCTGTGGTTGTTTTGATCCCCCGATTATTCATTCTTGTTTTTTATTCGGTTATACTCTATGCTACTTTTGAATGAGAAGTTCATTTTGCCCCGTGGCTCCTACAAACAGTTAATGTTTATTAGCAGCCAGGTGTAAAGACTGATGAGATTGACAAAGCAGTTCACCAAATGATTATTGATAATGGAGCTTACCCTTCACCTCTTGGATACTGTGGGTTCCCCAAGAGTGTATGCACGTCAATAAACGAATGCATCTGCCATGGGATCCCTGATTCTCGTGAACTTGAGGTCCTGATTGCAAATTCTTTATTATAATTTGTTTGTCTGTAGTCATCTGTGTTTTTTTTTTTTTTTTGAAAGTAGTCATCTGTTTTTTGTGTCCTAACTACGCTTACATCTACTTGTTTGCAGGATGGCGATATAATCAACATAGATGTTACTGTTTATCTGAATGTATGTTTTATTCCATGTCAATTTTTTGTACCTTTAGTTATTTGGGTGAATAGGGTCTCAACTTTTTGGATATTAAGGGCCTGTTTTTTAATTTTTCTTGCTTCTTTTGTTGTTTCTGTTAGTATAACCATTGGCAGTGTTTATATTATCTTTATTCTTTTATTTCACGATATGCATCCAAGTAATCTTCATGGCTGAAAATGCTTCCTTGATACAATCAACCTTGTTTCCTTCCTAGGGAAGGCAAAAACCACACCTTGGTTAATGATCTAATTGGCAGGCTCCCATCCTGCTAAAAACCTGTGGCAGAGTTGAAAACTCGGCCTTGTTCCTGCCTTGCAAACTACCTTCCCATTCCCACCACATCTCTGCCCAACAAATCCAACTTCTGACCCTTCCTTTTCGTGCCCTGTTCCTTCCCTGGCCCACCCCCGTCCTGCTCTTTTCCAGCTTAGTCCATGCCATGCCACATCCTCACCTCTCTCAGGGCCCGCCCAGTACCAGCT
Source organism: Aristolochia contorta (assembly GCA_022405105.1). Taxonomy (NCBI): domain Eukaryota; kingdom Viridiplantae; phylum Streptophyta; class Magnoliopsida; order Piperales; family Aristolochiaceae; genus Aristolochia; species Aristolochia contorta. The sequence goes on from CM039668.1 coordinate 10,749,840, forward strand.
CAGTCCCCACCCAGGCGCCCCCTAGTACCGGTCCAGTCCCCACCCAGTTGCCACCAAATACCGGCCCAGTCCCCACCCAGTCGCCGCCCAGGTCCCACCCAGTCGCTGCCAGTCCGTTATGTTCTCACGCTTATGTTCTCTCCTTTCCTTGCTCTATCTAAGACAACTTTTTCTCCTCATTATCTTTACACAATAAATCTTTGAAAATATGTATGCCATTTTTCTGTGAGTCAAATCCCTTTGGAAGGCCTCCTACCTCTCATCCAATTTGCGGATGATACCATGCTTTTCATTGAAGGAAATCTATCCCAAATTCATAAATTAATGGCGGGACTATTCCTCATGGAGCTAACCAGGCCAGAATATTAATTAGAGGAAAACCACTCTTATTGGCATCAACACCCCAAGCAACCTAGCTTAGGAAGCTGCTGCAGCTTTGGGATGTGAATTGGGGCACCTGCCTATCACCCATCTCGCCTACCGGTATTTCAGGGTAGAACTCATAAGCACCTATGGGATCCGGTGCTAGAAAAGACGAGGAGAAGGCTAGCAATGTGGAAAGGAAGGCATTTATCTAAAGCTGGGAGACTAGTTCTCATACAATCTTGCCTAGTAGGAATTCCATCTTATATGCTATCACTATTACACTGCCCAAAAGTGATAGCCAATGACCTTGAAAAACTATGAGACAATTCCTATGGAGAGTAAATTCGGATTCATTCAAGTATCACCCCATAAAATGGAAGTGTGCAAACCAAGCACATGGGAGGACTAGGAATAAGGAGAATCCAACATCTCAACCAAGCCCTTCTACTCAAATGGTGTTGGAGACTTAATCAATCAAGAACCCAGCTACCCCAATGGGCTTATTTTCTTCGAAAAAAATTAAACATCCAAGAAGAGGAATGGATATTGGGCTGGCACCCAACGGTAGGCTCTCTGCAATCTGGAAGCCAATCTTTAAGCTCTGGCCCAACTTCAGATCCTCTATCAGGTTCTTGCCTGGTAAAGTTGACCAAATAGAGTTCTGGAATGACACTTGGCTTGCCAATTCCCTCTAAAAAGAAGCCTTCCCAAGGCTTTTAGAGCTGCAAGAAATCCCACAATGAAAATTCAGAACCTCCTACAGGAGAGAATAGAGAGGAGCCGTCAATTGGAGCACGATATTTAGAAGAGACCTTAATGCGCAAGAGTTATGTGATCTCAGCAATTTAGATCAAACACTATGCAATTACTTCCATCCCTGGCCCAACCCATTATGGGTTTTACGGAAAATAAAAGGAAAAAAAAATCTGTGCTTCAAGTGTGTCATGTAGGGGTGGGTTCCCCATCCATTCTGTTCCATTGCCATCTTTCCTTTCCAGCTACGCCAAATAAAATGAAAATAGAGAAGAAAAGCTTCTATTTGAAACCATTTTCTCTGACTTAGTTCTTCGGTCTTTTATCACATGTTTCATCTTCAGTTCATCATGTTTCTCAACGTCTATTATTTTTTATTTTTATATATTTTATGAGTCAAGTGTCTGTTTTATTTAAAACAATTTTTAGTCTGTTTCATATTTCTGTAGCTTTATATTTTCTAGTGGATCATAATTATGTAGGGTTACCATGGTGATACATCAGCAACCTTCTTTTGTGGTGAAGTAGATGAAGAAGCTAAAAAATTGGTCAAGGTATGGTGTCTTTTGCTATTTCCTATGGGCTTATTACGTATTCTTCTGTCATCTCACTCTTTCATAACTTATTTGTAAAAGCTGCTGGCGGTCATCTTGATTACAAAAACTTGGATAATCTTTATCTTTGGTTATACATACTTCTAATTTTTCCCCATCCAGGTTCGCTGAAAAAATAAATTAACTTTGTCTCAGGTGACCAAGGAATGCCTTGATAAGGCAATATCCATTTGTGCGCCAGGTGTGGAGCTCAAAAGAATTGGCCGAACAATACAGTATGTCACCAGTGCATTTGATTAGAAAAGGAATTTATATGGTTTAGAATGGGGAATTCACACAAGTGCATTTGATTTTTATAAGAAAAACGAGTGAAGCTACTTATTTACATAACACCATGCTAGATTCATTATAAACTAACACAATGGATTATACTTTCTTGAGAATAACATCTTACTTGCCAAAGTTCCCTCATATAAGACATTATACAGTGATCATGCAGATAAGTTTGGATATGGTGTAGTGCGCCAATTTGTAGGCCATGGTGTAGGGAGAGTATTTCACGCAGAGCCTGTTGTTCTCCACTATCGTAAGTATTCTTATGCTTGATGTCATTCCTATACAGGAATACTATTCCTTAGTAGTTGACATTAAGTGCTCTTCGAGCGTAATCCAGGTGCATTAATTAGATCATCTGCTTTCAGGAGAAAGTATAGTTCATTCAGTGCTTGTGCTAAGTTGTTTATGTTCTCCCACTACCCCTATCTATTCCAATGTTAACTCGTCTTTTGCCTGTAGGAAACAATGATGGTGGGCGCATGATTTTGGGTCAAACATTCACCATAGGTACTTCATTGACATTATTTTCGTTAATCTGGGTAACAGCATTAATTTCTCCAATTTCAATAGCTTGCATGATGTTTTCTCATGATATTGCTGCAGAGCCAATGCTAACAATGGGTAGCATTCACCCTGCAATGTGGGATGATGATTGGACAGTAGTGACCGAAGATGGAAGTTTGTCTGCCCAATTTGAGCACACCATACTAATTACGGAAAATGGGTCTGAAATCTTGACCCAATGTTAAACTCATGAAGCTTCCCAATTTCTTGATCACTTATAAAAGAGATTCACATTCTCTTTTCTTTTTGTATTTTTTATACAGCAAAAAAAAAAAAAAAAAAAAAAAATAAGTGTTTAACTTTAGACTGTCTAAGCCGGCAGTTAGACCGGTATTAGGTTTTTATTGTCTATCTATTTTTATGTTAATTTTTTTAAAAAAATTAATATATTTATGGGAGAATATAGAGTGATGTTATTCAAATATTAAGTCTTGTCTCGAATTAATTGAATTAATCTCATTATTCAAGTACACTTGAGTAAGTACTTCTAATTAAATTAATTATATTGAATCTCTTAAAATAATTTGCTGTTTCTCTGGCATTTTTATTCACTGTTGCACTCATTATCCCATTTTCTAAAACTAATTGGAAGGGTGATACTCGTATTCTACCTATATTCTAGCCAATTAACTTGATTATTAATTTTTTGCAAAGCTTCCTCAAAATATATTGTTGCAAAGCGAGATTGAACTCATATACAGGCTCAATTAAGGTCAAACTCACGCTTAAGCCCGAGCTTCAAGGACATTATCTGACTTTATTTATCCTAAGCCTAGCCGCTTTGGTGTCCATTAAAAGGTTTCACCTATCTGACAATAAGCACCAGCTCAAGGTCCAATAGTTCATATATGTAGTCTTACCATTGCGTAATTGACAAGCTGATATATACAATGACAAAATTCAGAAATTTTAGAAAACCAATCCCAGGATCCATTTACGTTCTCTCAACTGCATAATCATCTCCTTTTAGCTTTCCAACAATTTCTTTTTTGATAATTTATTTCCAAGAGGTCCTCACATGAGATAAAACACTTTATTTTTCAATTAGTGGATATAATTTCTTCACTAAGACCATATAGCTCACTTCTCCATTTAGAATTGTGATCACCTAAATTAGATTTATTTAATTATATATTTATAGTTTGCTTATTACTCTCAACACCACCAAAATCTGCTAGGACTTAGAGATGAAACTCCCTCTCAAAAGGCTGCAAGCTTCTCAATCATGGTTAAAGTTACAACAGATGTCTTCACCTCTCTGGGCTTTAACTCTTACTCATCCTAAGGGTAACTGATAAGATTAAAAAAAAAACCTTCTCATGTAGCTTAATTGCATCTCTTTCAGAATGTTGTTCATCTCCAATCTCAACATGGCCTAGTTGCTGCAGAGGTCCCCCTCTAATGACCACCTCCTAAGCTTTATCTTCCTAACTTGAGACTGACTTTTCGTCTTCTTGAGCTATCCTTGCTTCTAAATAAAAAATTACATGAACTCAAATATGCCTTGCTTCTAAATAAAAAATTACATGAACTCAAATATGGTGAATAAAAATAAACAACTAAAATTAGCAACCTTTTATCAATGGAGATAAGAAATCGTCTTGTTTGACAGTTGCTACTTGAAAGGTGATCGAATATTGGATTCTTCAAACGCTAGCGCCCGAGTCCATGAAACAATAACCTACAAAAGAATTTCTTTTCTGATCAGATCCTTTTCTAGTTCCCTTCTGCGAATGACAAGTCCAAAAGCAAAGTCGAGATAACTAAATACAACCATCTATAAATATTTACAGCAAACACTCAAAGAACACCAGATCAACATTGTGCAGCTTCTTTCAGAAAAATCAAGTGGATAATTGCGTTCCTTGTTCCAGATTTCAAAGGCCGATCGATATCTGTCACAGTCCCAAATTTCGGCAGAAATTAGTTCTGGGTGGGGATCCCCATCTTTCGGCAGAAATATTAATGAAACCAGAGAGGAATTACTTGCACGCTTAACTCATGCTTAAAGAGATTTATTGGAGTGCTAAAGATTTAGAGAGAGAGGGGAAGATCTCATACTGGGATTTTACCTTTAATTACGTGAAATTTCAAACTTTCCCTACTTGGTGTGAGAGAAATAAAATGTTTTCCTTCTTCCGTAAACAGGATGTATATATCATGGTTGGTTCATTTACGTGGAAGAAGAAAACCCTACTTTAAATTTGCATCGTCGTTTAAATGCATGACGAATAACACCAGCAGGTCCACGTTCATGGAATTCCTTTAAATATTATACCCTTGTCAGCTTGCTGGTTTCGAAATTCATATACAGAAATGCCACTAACGCTTCATGTATATATCTAATTTGAATGTATATCTGTTGATGTTCTAATGAATATTGTATCTTGTATAGTGCAGTAAGAAAAACCTTGGGGCTTATTTCTTGGTAACCAACAGATAAAGCTTGAGTACTATTATTTAGCTTGAAATTTCCATCCATACTGTATGTCAATTACCTTCTTAGGATCTAACAATCTTAACCTACTGGTATATGCAACGTTAGTTTTGGCAATAATATACATTGATCAGTAGGTGGAAGGCCGTGTGGAAGAGATTTGGAAACACAGAGTTACTTGTTCCTCTTCAACAAGTTAGGCAGGAGTAGGACAATTTTAGTTTCCCCATTCCAGCTGATATATTGCTTTTAGTAGTTGATCATGAGTTGTTTTAGCTCTTCGATCCCTCTATAAAGGGCATGCAGATACAATGGTGAGTGAATTAGGAAGATTTCATTCATCTCTTCTTAAAGAAATGGGATCTTCATCCTCCCCTTCTGCTTCTCTCTTCCCTGCATTATCAAACGTAGTGAAGGAAAATCTCCCTAATCAACAAAAAATACCTCCATTTTATGGTGATAAAATCACTGTTCTTAGCATTGATGGAGGTGGCATCAGAGGCATTATCCCTGCAGTTATCCTAAGCTTCCTTGAATCAAAGCTCCAAGTTCAGTTCTTTCTCTCTCTTTCTCTCTACATTTCTCTTGATGTACTTGGATAGTAATTTATAACTAGTTTCTTTTTGTGGAGCAGGAATTAGATGGAGAAGAAGCAAGACTAGCAGATTATTTTGATGTAATGGCAGGAACAAGTACAGGAGGCCTAGTGACAGCATTATTGGCTGTACCAGCAGGGCATAACAGACGCCCTCTTTTTACAGCAAAAGATATCACTCCGTTCTATCTCAAATATTGCCCAAAGATATTTCCTCAATCCATGTAAGCTCCATCTCTTTTTAATGTTTAATATAAATAATCTTAACCAAACTTTTCTATTAGAAAAAATTCTGAACTATAAGCTATATATTTTGAAAATTAATCCATGGCTCCTTGGCACTTCTTGGATCTTAAATTATTCTTAGGCAACCATTTAGTTCGAGGCTTAATCAATTAAAGTTGTTGGCTGGACCCAAATACGACGGGGTATATCTCCGAAAACTTGCCCGAGACATTCTTGGTGGCCTGAGAATACATGAGACCATAACAAATGTGGTGATTCCAACATTTGATATCAAACTGCTTCAACCCATCATCTTCTCCTCCTATGAGGTACACATGCTTATCACACTACCTATATAATTGCTAAGACGTGGATAAACCATGTGTAATTAATTATAAACCTTGTTGCAATACAGGCTGCTGATGATACTTCCAAAGATGCTTTACTATCAGATATCTGCATTGGTACATCGGCTGCACCAACGTATCTGCCGCCACATTATTTTGAAACAAAGGATTCTGAGGGGGATGTCAAGGAGTTCAATCTCATTGACGGTGGAATAGCAGCAAATAATCCAGTAAGCTAGCTAGCCAAATTTGGAGCAGCTTGAGTACTTGATAATCTAATTATTATGAGATCAAGATAATTAGTTCAAATAATGTGATTATAATCAGTAATTTCAGTACTAATAAATGTTTTCACTGACCCAAATTTTCTAAGTGACTGTACATGGTTCTTGTGGCATTGATATTGTTGCAGACAGCATTAGCAGTGCGGTTACTCATGAGCGAGTCATTAAAGGCCAAAGTGGATTATCTACCCACTAACACTATAGATTTTGGGAGATTCCTAGTGATATCACTGGGAACAGGAGCCTCAAAGAAAGAGACGAAGTACAACGCAGAAATGGCTTCAAAGTGGGGGGTGCTTAATTGGTTATGGTCAAACGGTGGTTCTCCTATTATAGATATGTTTTCTCAAGCAAGTGTAGACATGGTTGATTATCACATGTTAAGACTCTTTGATTCTGTCAGTTGTGCACATAATTATCTTCGGATCCAGGTAAAGAGTTTTGATTAGGCCTCTGTGGATTTAATTAACAGGCTTAATTTTTTATGGCTAACGTTGAAAATTAAATGTAATCAGGATGATACTTTAACTGGTGATTCAAGCTCTTCTGATATTGCAACAAAGGAAAACTTAGAGAATCTTGTAAAGATAGGGCAGATGCTCTTGCAGAGGCCTGTCACGAGGATGAATTTGGACACTGGTATCTTAGAACCAGCTGAAACTGAAGGCACAAATGAAGAAGCACTGATAAGGTCATAATGAATCCAACTGATTTATTTCTGTCCAAGTCACACTGATTTTTTTTCCTCTTCTTTATCTTTATTTTTTTTCTTGGAAAACCACTATGTACCGACCGATCGGTTTTGATAGTATATATGGATAACTTAGCAGGTTTGCCAAATTATTGTCCGAAGAAAGAAGACTAAGGAATCAAAGACATCAGCAATCTCTTGGCTCTAAAAAGTGATACTATCAATCAAGTGTTGGAGACGGCTCTTTTGCGAGAGAGGACCTGCAAATCTTGCATGATCATCAGCTATTTAGTGATCCTCACATCAATTATAAATAATCAATCTTTGCTATAAAAAGTAAAGATATATATTCAACCCTTACTCCTCCGGGTTGTAATATTGTGTTGTAGTGATTCTAGTAATTCGTTTTGTTCATGGATATTTCGAATCATAATAATACAATTACTTGGGTACTGTTTCATCAAACTTGATTTTTTTATCAATATTTTTTGGTACACTAAAAATATTTCTGTAAGTATTTAATTAATACCTCTTTATTATAGCCTAAGTTCCTATATACCTCTTTAGAATATGTAATGTGGTTATTAGACATGAATTATTCTCTCACACACAAAAGAGGATGAGGGAGAAAATAATGGCCTCTCTGCTAATATGGCCTTGAGTCAAATGCTCCCGATCCATCTCGTTCCAGGAAGGTTTCTTGGGCTAAATGAATCACTATACACATATATATGCATGGAGTCTGCCTGTTTAAAGCCGCAGAGATCCGACAGAGTACTTGAGAGGGAGGGAAATCAGATCATTAACAAATATAATCTCTTCAATTGGGATCAATTGCATCTTCTCCCACAAAGTGGATTAGCTCCATTAGAAATCGACCAAGCCACCACCATGGTTTTCTTCCCTGAGAAAGTGCTTCATTTCATCGCTCAAAAATTCTTAAAAATTCCCTTTCTTTCCTGATATGTTTTTTTTAAAAGTTTGTTGAGTTTAACAAATCATATAGCTAGTGACATAGATCAGGAGTTGGTGCCCCTAAATAGAGACAAAGGAAAGCCCCACCACATTGTTTGGATTCCCCTAAATGGAGTCTCATCAGGGAAGAGGAAAGGTAGATGTTGCTGTGATGTATCATCAGTAGGTGAAGTGTCCTTACAACAACAAAAAAAAAAAAGCCTTGTCTAAGTTGTCTTTAGCTTGAAGTGAAAAGTGAAAAGCATGTAAAACTGCCCCTCCCATTAAACTACATAGAACCCCTTAGTGGAGAAACCATGAAATGTCCCTTCTGCCCAACGTCCTCGCTAATGGTAGGCAACAGGAAATGTGACTGACTACAGAATGTAATTCCGACTAAATCTCGAGGAAGTTTTGGTAACTGCATAGCGTAATCTTCAACCAAAAGAGTCCAAACCCTTTGGGGTCAACGTTGAAATAAGCTGCCAGGCCACTTTCGTTCGAATGCCTGGTCGCTTCAGTTGTCTCTAATGAAGCGGAAAAATTTCATTTTTCTGAAAAGTGCTTGTGCCTATCTGATCATCTTCCAGCTTGATCCTGCAGCTTCTGAACCCAGAAATTATATTGATCATCCATGATGTTCTTCGTTAAGGAGGAGACCAAACACTCGAGCTCTTGCGGGTTACTTGCCTCGGCTGTGAAAGATGCTTTCGCGCAGTGTTACGTGTTTCCGAACGGAAGAGAGCCGCCTGCAGTCTCCGCAGCCTCCGAAGCCTCCGAGGATGATAACCCAGAAAGCGAAGTCGACGACGATGAACGAGTAATTAAAATTTTGTTCTTTTCTTCTTCAATTCGATCGAAATCGTGTGTAATTAATCTTTTGATCCGGTAGTACTGTTCAATATTCATGAAATTTATAGTTTCCATAGGTTGTTGAGAACAGGGTAATCTGTTTTTAATCGATTAACAGGTGATCATCCTGGCTGTTCGGAATCGTATGATTAAAGGGCGTCTGGGGCGAAAGAATCGATTGATGACGAAGAGCCTCAGCTGGGTTTTTTCTCCTTCCACCGGAGAAGTACTCTACGTCGCTCCCATGCAGGATCAATTGGATCTAGAAAAGGAGAAAGAAAATGAAGACGAAGACGACGATGAAGAAGAAGAAGAAGAAGGAACAGAGTCGTTTTACACTGTACGAAGCCGGTTCTCTCGTTCTTCGAGCGCCGGCGGGTGGGTGGTTGAAGAACGACGTCGGAGGAGGCGATCGGTTTTCGAAGAGTTCTGCGAGTGTGAAGGGTGGCCGTTTGGGTTGTATCGGAAGAGTTTGATTCTTCCGCCGTTACCCAGTTCTCCCTCGGAGCCATGGACGTGGTGTAGACGGCGTGCTACTCTGAATAAGATGAGGAAGCCTCTTCCATAAGATGAGGAAGCCTCTTCCATAAGATGAAGAAGCCATTCTTATATATCTTCTCCGACGTCTCTTCTTTTTGTTTTTCTTTCTGGGTACTTTTGGATATATGTACTGATCAGGTACAGGAGCTCGTTTCAGGATATTGAGAATAGAATTATTGGGCTGTAAAGATGCATGATGGAAAGCTAGAGATCTATCATCCATGTTGTAATAGAACTGTGAGATGGGAAATATATATATGTGGACTTACTCTGAATAAAGTGGTCGAAATTTAATGAAAGCTACATTTGATGATAGACAAGTAATTGGTCCAATGAAATTAACTGAGAAGGTCTCAGAATTAATTTCAGGGGAAAATGGGTGCATGGAATGAATCTCGCGTACGAATCACTTGGGCTTTGGATGTTTCAAACTGTATTCTTCAAACGCTAAAAACTCGACCTAAATCTGATAAAACCATTTGGACACTCAGTGAAGACAGCTCTTTCTCAATCAAAACGGTTTATGATCACAATCAAAATATAGGGACCAAGCTTCAGCAACAATGTTACAAATCAGGATCGATAGATCGCATATGGCATAAGATATGGTCTTCAAATCTTTTGCCTAAGCACAAAGTATTTCTTTGGAAGCTACTACGAGATTGTCTCCCTACAACTGTTTTTTTCTTTAAATAGAAGAGGGATGTCCTTAACAGAAACTTGTAGCTTCTGCCATGCCTCTAATTTCTTTGAGGAAGGAGTAGCAGGTAGTGGCATGAGTATTAGAGACTCCTATGGTAAACCACTTATTACAGCTTATTGGCCACTGGCAAAAAAGACAAATTAATAACGAGGCCGAATTACACGCCCTACTTCTAACCCTCACCCTATTAGATCACTTTTTTCCAATGAAACAGGTTATCATCGAGGGGGACTCTCAGCTGACTTGTTATGGCAATCCAGCAACAAACAAGGTGGAACTGGCGATTAAATCTAATGGTGGAGCAGTGTATAACCATTTTTCGGAAGCATCCTACCTACTGCATCACATATCTTCAGGGAAGGAAATAGCGTGGCCGACAGACTGATCTTTCCGGATCATTGTAACGAGATAAACTCACTTGATGACATTACCGCTTTATGAATGCACACTCTATTTTCGATAAAAAAAAGGGCCATATATTTTCTTAAAAATTATATAAGTATATGCATTAAATATAAGACCCAGTTTAATTATTCTCTTCTTTCTTTATACAAACATAAAAATGAGAATTTCCAACGTTTTGCCAAAAAGGAGGGGGTGATAGAAAGTCTCACAGGAGCAGAGGGCCCCCTTAATTCCCCAAATTTTCTTCCCAAATCACAAAAGAAATTTGGAGGAAACTCAGGAAAGGGAGCTAGAGAGGGCAAACATCATTCATTACCTTTGCTTCAACATTTTTGTCTATGCAATAAAATGAAGAAACGAAGAGTGATATTAAAAATACAAAATAAAATGTAGCCTTTCAACCAATGTTTTAAAAACCGAACCGGTGGAGCCTCCGATTCTAGTTCAACCGGATCAACCGGGTTCAACCGGTATGAGTTTTTTTAATTAAAAAATATATAATAAGATTTCTATATACAAAAAATAATATTAAAAATATAGAAAACTATTAAAATATTAAAAAGGTAAGTAAACTGGTTCAACCGGTCCGGTCCGATTTCCGGTTCAACGGTTGGACCGCTCAAAACCGGGCTGTCAACCGGTTTTCTACCATTTTCGGGTCTTTGAGCGAACCGAACCGTTCAAAGTCCCGGTTCCGGTTGAACCCGATCAAACCGGCCAGTTCGGTTCGGTTTTTAAAACACTACTTTCAACAATAAAAAAACTAAAAATAGAAATTAATAGTTTAAATATAGAGATGGTAGTTTTTGAGAGAGACTCTAGAGAGAGAGAGAGAGAACGGTAGAGAGAGAGAACAGTAGAGAGAGAGAGAGAGAGAGAGAGAGAGAGAGAGAGAGAGAGAGAGAGAGAGAGAGAGAGAACCGGAGAGAGAGAGAGAGAGAGAGAGAGAGAGAGAGAGAGAGAGAGAGAGAGAGAGAGAGAGAGAGAGAGCAAATGAGAGAGCAAATGAGAGAGAGCAAATGAGAGAGAGCAAATGAGAGAGAGGAAATGAGAGAGAGCAAATGAGAGAGCAAATGAGAGAGAGGAAATGAGAGAGAGGAAATGAGAGAGAGGAAATGAGAGAGAGGAAATGAGAGAGAAGAAATGAGAGAGAGCAAATGAGAGAGAGCAAATGAGAGAGAGCAAATGAGAGAGCAAATGAGAGAGAACAAATGAGAGAGAGAGAGAGAGAGCAAATGAGAGAGAAGAGAGCAAATGAGAGAGAAGAGAGAGAGAGAGAGCAAATGAGAGAGGAGAGAGAGCAAATGAGAGAAGAGAGAGAGCAAATGAGAGAAGAGAGAGCAAATGAGAGAAGAGAGAGCAAATGAGAGAGAAAGAGAGAGAGAGCAAATGAGAGAGAAGAGAGAGAGAGAGCAAATGAGAGAGAAGAGAGAGAGAGAGCAAATGAGAGAGAAGAGAGAGAGAGAGAGCAAATGAGAGAGAGAGAGAGCAAATGAGAGAGAGAGAGAGAGCAAATGAGAGAGAGAGAGAGCAAATGAGAGAGAGAGAGAGAGAGAAATGAGAGAGAGAGAGAGAGCAAATGAGAGAGAGAGAGAGAGCAAATGAGAGAGAGAGAGCAAAATGAGAGAGAGAGAGAGCAAATGAGAGAGAGAGAGAGAGAGAGAGAGAGAGAGAGAGAGGTGATACTCTCTTTTAATTTTTTTTTTATCACAATTACCACTGCACAATTTTGAGACATGAATCTTACGATAGAATTTTTTTTAACTAATTAGTAATTTGGGTTCTATATATTGTGTTGTAAACTTAAACCAAATTCCCTTCGTGTGGCCTTTCTATATCATCATAAGTGCCCGGGAAGAAGCTTCCTGACAAACTGTTTTATAGTAGCATAATTCAGGTTTAATTAATTTTGAAACTCAATTTAAAAACTAGGTTTATTTAACTATAATTCAGGTTCATTTATGATATATATTGCCTGGCTCAAATAAAATCTCAGCCGTCTATCGAAGCAACCAGAAAAACAATGGTCCACAGCAGTTCCCGCGAAACAATGATTACTTCAGGGGGACAGGTAATTCTTTTTTTCCGGACATGAGCGCACAATCTAGATTCTTGACTATCTGGAACGTCTTCCTCCTGTCGCCGCCTTTGTTCTTCTGGGTTCCCCTCTATCGTCAGCTATCCTTTTTTTCTCTATCTGGGATCGTTTTACTCTCTCTTTCCCCTGCGAAAATGGATTCCCTGCCCGTCAATTGGGAAGCCTTGGATACCCTCGTCGTGGATTTCGCCAAATCTGAGAACCTCCTGGAGGATGCCTCCTCCTCCTCGTCTTCCCACCCCTTCTCCCCTTCCTCCTCTGCTTACCGTTCGCGCGTTCTCATCCGTCAGATCCGCCGGGCCATCGAGGTGGGCAACATCGACGCCGCAATCGATCTTCTCCGCTCCCACGCGCCTAACGTGCTCGAAGACCACCGCCTGCTGTTTCGGTTGCAGAAACAGGTAGTTGGGGGGATTGTCCCGCATTGCTCTTTTTGCTTCTGGTTTTGGGTTTTTATTTTTACGCCGCTTTTGGTCTGTGTAGAAATTTATTGAGCTTTTGAGGAGAGGAACGCCCGGTGATCGTGATGCTGCGATTGAATGTTTGAGGACTTCTCTCGCTCCCTGTGCCCTCAATGCCTATCCGGTATGTGGAATGCTGTTGCCCTTTATGGCTTTTAAATGATTTTACTCCTTGCTTTGAAAATGAAGGCGTGTTATTGGCACGCCTGTTAGTTCTGTAATGTAGCGGGGAGAATCAGTTTCGTGATACTGGTAGTTGGGATAGACTAGACTTTTGTGGGTTTCAGAATTTGCCAATGAAGCCATACAGCGATGGAATCTGATGAATGGGAATGATGGATCACTTTGACGTGACAATTCTGTCACTTGAACGAGTGTTTCGAATCATCAGTGGTTTTCGACGAATATCTTGCTACATCCTAAGTAACAAACTTTCAACTGGAGCATTCATCTACCATTTGTTGTTACTTAATATACGCTACTTTGACATAGTATGACTTGCAGCTAGGGCACTGGGAAGGGACGGTTGCTAGTGTAGTCTGTTTTTTTTCTTCTGAAGTGCTGTAGACAGTAAAAAAAACAATTGACAATCTCAGCTGCTGATCCAGTGTCTTATGGATGCACCTCCCCATCGAGTCTAATGTCATCAATGTTTCTTGAGATATATTACATGGTGTGATGGGATAACCACTTTCTGAATCCAAGTTGATCTCTTACATATATATTATATATATATATATATATATATATATATATATTCTTTTTTTTTGTATTCGCTTTTTAATCCTATGCAGTTCTGGGTTTTTTTTTTCTTTTGTATTTCCTTTTTGATCCTATATGGTTCATAATCTTGATTCTTATTTCATTTATTTGAAGGAAGCATATGAGGAGTTCAAGCATGTTTTACTTGCCTTCATTTTTGACAAAGAAGATCAAACCTCTCCAGTAGCAAATGAGGCGAGTACTGATATCAATAAGTTCTTCCAGTTGCCAATTATTTCATTTGGAAGATTCCAATATCTTTGCATGATAAATTTGACTTCCTCTTTGGTTTATATCACATCAGTGGAACTTCATAGCAGTTGCATAAACCGTAAAGGTGTAAGATAATCTGCTCTAGAATGTTTTAGATATATCAGGGAATATTTTGGAATTTGCATGTACTTTCTCTGGAAAGTATGAGATAATTGCAAAGCGAGTTTTGGAGAATGATGGAAGGAAAGAAATTGCAAAGGATGTAACTGTTAAGTGAACAAGATTTTTGTTCAAAGCGATGAAAACTATAATCATCTTAGGTACCGCACCAGCGTTGTTGTTGGGATGAGCTTTTTCATCCCGAAGGATTAGTCAGTAGAATTGGTTAGCTTTACAACTCATTATTTTTTACAAAATTATAGCCCACTAATTTTTAGTAACACTTTCCGATGTGTGACTTTTATCACGTGTAATTATCTATCCCATGTCTGTGGTTTCTCATTTACCTATTCCATTGGCTTGAGATTTGAGCATAAACTCCCTTAAATCACCTACATCATTCTCACTTTAGGGAGTCAACACACTAGTGATTTGCTATAATATCATGGAGCCCACAACATGCAAATGGCCTGGATAGAACAAATAAAGTCTCTCCCTTTAAATCATCTTGCTTTGATACCCAGGTTTGCTTGTGTGGACTAGTCATTATAAACCTATATATAATTTCCATAGCTTTAAATGTTGGATTTTACCACTCAACATGTATTTAGTCAATCTTTTTGAGCAAGTAGAATTTTCTTTTCAATGGTAAAAGGGGAAATGCAAAAATAGTGCAAAGGAGAGGAATAACATCAATTCAAGCATGAAAAGGGATTTGAATGTTTTCTATAAAGGATTTTGAAATAGGAACCTCCGGCCCAATCACGTGGAAGCCAATAAACTGGTTGAGAATCTTTTAACGATAAAAATAGTGACAAGTGAGAGAGGACCACCACAGACCCTTGCCTTGAATCATGCAGAGAAAAAATGGTAAAGAAGGACCTTCTCATGAGATGTGAATTTCTTTGGTCTCTAAATTTTGTCTCATGTAGAATAAGTTTAAGCAAATGGTACATGGTGCCAATAACCAGAGTTTGCTAAATTCTGCTTTCCTTCTCCTTTCTCCTCAGTGGATCTACTCTTGTTCACTTCCAGAGGTGGGCTCCACCAAGGGAACTCCCTCTCCCTTTGCTCTTTATTGAAGGGCTGGCCAGCTATTATGCCTTCTCCGACATTGTTAATGGATTAGCTCTTCCATCCTTGATAGGTTGTTACATGTAGTCCAGTGTTGATGATACCATCTCTTTGGTTCAGGTGAACTTCACCGTTGATCTAGTGTCAAAGCGTTCTTTGTCAAGATATGAGGCATTTCTAAGCAATGATTTAACTTATCCAAATCAGTAGTCATCGGCCATAAAATGGATTGTAGTGACCCTCAACTATCGTCAGCTTCCTAGGGTGCCTAGTTGGATCCTTACCCATCTCTTATTTAGGACTCCCTCTTACCAACAGCCTTGATAAGTTCCCGTGGATCCCCACCCTAGAGGCTGTCACCGTTTTCTCTCAAATTGGCAACGTAAATTTCTATCTCTTGCTGGTAAACGAAACTACCTTGGTATGACTATTCAATACTTCCTGTCCTTTATCCAATGTCCTGCCTCAGTGGCAGATCATATTGAGTCCATTTGGTGGAGATTCTTATGGTGGGGCAGCTCTTATAAGTTTTAAGTATCAGCCAGAAAATTTGGAAGAAGTTTGCAAGCCTAAGCACCTAGAAGTAATCGTCGTTAGGTGGATCAAACACCTAAGTGTTGCTTACTGCTCAAAGCAGCTATGGGAATTTGGAAATGAGAGATCTAGTATGCTGCAGTCAATTATCCCGTTAAAGTACCACTATGCGGACAACATTTGATTATCCCCAGTTGATCTTCCTCCTTGTGCCTGTAGCTTGTGAAAAACCATTTGAATTTCTCTCTCTACCCAGTTTCAAGTGGGCTAACAAATTGATAGTCCTACATATCCTAAGTCCAGTCATTATGAGATATTGGTGATCTATCATCTATCTGGCTCACCATCCCATTGTCCAGCTGACTTCATGTATGCCTCCTCTATAGAGTCGGTTCAAGTTCAAAATTGATGGCAATTATGGGGAACACTGCTCCAGCAGGTGATGGGGGGACTACAAGGGGAAGTTCTTTAAGTTATGCTCTGCTCCTCTTAAGATGTGTGACTCTACCTACTACTACAAAGCTCAAGACACTTCTTTAGAGGCCTCAAATTATACACTTTTTGATTCTCTTTCCTAGTCATTTGATGGAGATTCTGCCATGGTAATCTCTTGGTAATTGGATCACAAGACCTTCCAGGCCGTCATGTCGAGTACTTTGAGGAAATTGAGGATATTAGTGGCACCTGATAGTTTAGTTGGAGTCATGCCCATGAATAATTTGGCGGATAAAGTGGCTAGGGAAGGGATGATGTGTCCCTCATTTGCTTTTGGCCTGTGTCTTCTATTTTGTTTGGCTTCCGTGGTTTTTCTTGTCAGTCACCGTTGCTAATGCCTGTTTTCTGTAATTTTTGGTGGCCACTTTCCTCCCCTTTCTTGTAACTTGCCCTTTAGAAAGGGGTATTATGAATGGAATCTTGTTATTTTTCAAAAAAGAGGAAATTAAGAAGAAATTAGAATAAAAGGAATGTTGATGCATTACTTTGGCCTATGATCTGTTTAAACAAGTGGATCAATGAAGACAGCATTTTATTTAAATATTCAGCTAAATTTTAGGAGCCATTATCATGGGTGAACAGTTTATCGAGTGGCAATTTAATATAAAAGTTTGTCTTTGTAAATCTTGATATTCGAATTCTTTCAGTGGTCAGTAAAAAGGAGGCTGGAGATCGCGGGATTAATGGCTTCAGTTGTGAGAGCCCATTTGCATGCTTATGATCCCCTATTCTCAATGTCTCTGAGGTACTTGATAAGGTACGTCCTTCTCTCTCTCTCTCTCTCTCTCTCTCTCTCTCTCTCTACTCCCCTTTTCTTACACACATATTTTTCTTACTTTTAAGTGTAAATCCTGTAGCATACACAAAGGATTTTGCTTTCGTCAGGGGATCTCATCCCCCATATCAGATCTTACACAGAGGCTGCTCCTCGAGGAACGTGATTTTCCTGCAATTCCACAAGAAAGTCTATATGAGGCACCTCCATTCGATGAAGTAGGTTTTGCACTAAGCACTTTATTAGTTTCTTGAGGTTTTCATGTTCTAATCTCCTATTATGATGCTTCAGGTTGATATCCAAGCACTTGCACATGCTGTGGAGCTAACCAGACAGGGCGCAGTTGATAGCTTGAAGTTTGCTAAAGGCGATTTATTTCAGGCATTTCAGGTTTTTATTTTTTTATTTTTTTTCTGTTGCTTTATATGTTTGCAATCTATGCTAATGCCTCTCAAACAAGTGGTTGAAAATATCTGTATTGGTCTTCATTGAGCAAATGCATTTTTCTGTTAATGTTTTCACAGAATGAATTATGTCGGATGCGCTTGGATATACCTATGCTTGATGAGCTGGTTCATGAATATTGTATCTATAGAGGAATTGTGGACAGTGGCCTACCATCAACAACAGGTGCAGGACTCTATTATATTTATTTTCAATTGTTTGTGGGTTTGTGTACATCTCATTCCGATTCCATTGCCTCACAAACTTTGGATCTGCTTCATTGTGAATACAATGAACTTTAATGATTATGCCATCAAGATTGAGACTTGGTGTCATTGCTTGTATATCAGAGTTAAAAATCATGGAGCCAATTGAATCTGGTTCATCTGGAGTGTGCTCGTCTCCCAACCCAGAATGTGGTACCTGTAAATCTTCAGATGGTGAGATGTCTTCTGTTAACACTGAAGCAGTGAGGTCCCATAATTGTGACTTCGAGTTGAGGTTTGCTAGCGAACCACATGGGGAAGACTGTAGTACCAGTGAACCACATGGGGGTAGTCCTTGTAGAAGGTCGCATAAGATCAGGAGCTACGCTACTACAGATGATTCTCGCCGCAAGAGGTGGAGAGGACGAGTTGAGATGTCTGATGCTTCTTCTGATGTTTCCCTTGTGGACAGCTTTGAAAGTGAGGTACCTTTGATGAAAGACTGTGGAAATGTCACCGAAGGAAAGCAGGTTTGTCATGTCGAGCTACATTAATATTTTCAGGAAGGGATCTATGGCTAATATTAATCAAGTCTGTCTTTGCAGGTGTCATCAATTTTTTCAGATACCAAAAGCAATCAGAAGTATGAGATTATTCTAGAGATCAGGGAATTGGCTCGTAAAGGAATGGCTGCAGAGGTGGTGGATGAAGTAAATGCCATGGACCCTCAATTTTTTGTGCAGAATCCAGCTCTTCTCTTCCAGCTTAAACAGGTCAGTGCAACTGATGGTTTTCTTGAAATTGTGGTTTGCTTTGCATTAAACATATATGAAGGGAGAGAAAAATGTCATGCTAAATTTTAAGTGGGGGAGTTACTGATGTAGCACGTGATTTTAGAGTCTATGTTAGGCGCAGTAATAGGACTCGAAAGTCCTAATTAGCTGCTGAATTACATTAATTTAGTATTTTATTGGTTAGTATGGTTGTTGGATGGTTGTTGGGATATTAGTTTATTATGTTTTTAAGCCTATAAATAGGCTATGTATGAAGAACAAACATTAGATTGGAATGATATAAGTTTTTCTCCAAATTAGCTCTCTATTTCTTCCCTATCTTCTTCTCTTCTCCCTCTTCCCATCTATTCTTCTTTCTCTCATTTCCGTCCCAAGATCAATTGGTATCGAGCAAGGAAAATTCCTCCACCAATACCCAATTTCGCCAAAAAAAAAAAAAAAGAAAAGAAAAAAAAAAAAAAGAAAAGAAGAGAAATTGAAAGTTCGGACTCACCGTGGAAGCCGTCGCCGCCGTCCTCGTCGCCGCAAGCCGCGCGTCAAGAGCCTTCGCCGCCGGAAGCCCTCTCCCGTCGTCGCGAACCTCGCCTGCCGCCGCCGCCGCGCCCGCAGCCGCATCTCTCGCCGTCATGACCTTCGTTGTCGAAGCCCTCGCCGTCGAAGTCCTCGCCGTCGACGCCCTCGCCGTTGAAACCCTCGCCATAGCCCTCCATCACCGCCTCCGCCTCCGCCCTTCTCCTTCTCCTCCTCATACTTCTTCTTCTCTTTCTCCTTCCTCCAGCCCCGTCGATTAATCCAGCCCTAAGTTAAATTTCTATCTGGTTCGGTTTAGTCATTTCGGTCCGATTCAACTACCTTGACCCGGTTCGGTTCGATTCGACTCAGTCCGATTCAACTCAACCCGTTTTGGTCTGATACACTTCAAACTCAGCAAATTGACTCGGTGAATCGGTAAGTTGTATTTTTGCCTCTTGATTATAAACTGATAGTTTTATTAGGAGGTTTCATTTTACGTAATTGGATCTGCTCCTATTTTTTTAATTCAATTTTGAACAAGCAAGCAAAAAAAAAAAAAAAAAAAAAATCTGCTAAAGTGATTTATTGTCCATTAAATTATTTAGGAAATATTCTGTCAAAAAGACTCACGAGTCTAAGGAAATTGGGTCTTAAGCGAGACCGTTTGTGTCTCCTCCAATTACCTGGGAATTTTTCTTAATTTAATTTCTTGGTACAATTGTTCACATTCGGTGGACAAAAGATTTGATTTCCAACTTATTGTGAATTTCTTTTTCTTACTTTATGTATTAGCATAAATTTTATTTTTTTTTACTCAATTATTTTAGTTCTCTCTGCATTTTGCTATACCTGTCCTTTTTCTTTTCATCATGACCGTGAGAGACCTTGAAGCCAAATTCACTATCTTGGAGGACAAACACCATAACCTTGAGAAAAGAGTGAACACCAAAGTGAGGCCAATATGACGAACCTCCGTAATGTGCTTGACCAACTCACTCAAACAGCTTGAACAATTGACCAAATCGGTTAACCACATTCATGATGACTATGTGACCAACCAAAGAAATAAGGAAAACAACCATTGAGAGAACCTAGTTGGGAACCGCTTAGGGGTCAAAGCTCTATCGTGTTACCTTCCTACAAGAATGACAAGATACACACTCGCCGAATCTTGCCACAACCAACACCTAATCCTTTGCCCAACCGCCAACCTATTGTTGAGGCGGACGCCTTCTCTCGATGAAGAATATTCACACCGTCCTTACCTACCCGACGAGGCTATAGAGTTACTGGTGGACATCGTAACCACTTGGATCGACTCTAGATATCCTCACGATGACACAGGTGACATGTCAAGGAGGGTTAAGGTCGATGCCCCTGAGTTTGATGGAAAACTAGATCCAAGTGCATTTCTCGATTGGTTATACAACATGAATGATTACTTTGAGTGGTACCAAATGAACGATGCTCAACGCATTCGTTTCACAAAAATGAAGTTGGTAGGGTCTCACAAGCGTTATTGGCAAACCTGCTCAAATGACACAATCGAAAGATTAGGAGTTCCACCCATTTCTACTTGGGCTGAGATCACAACTAAGTTGAAAGAAAATATCTCCCTCCTTACTACAAGGACCAGCTTGTTCAACCAATTGTTAAACCACATTGGCAAGGATTGTCTAGTGTAGACAATTATATTACCAAATTTGAGGAATTGTTATTAAGGAGTGACATCAATGAAGATCCGAGGTTCACTGTGTCTAGGTTTGTTAATAGATTACGAGCAGATATCAAACGAGAGGTTACTATCCATGCTCCTGACTCTTTAAAGGAAGCATATCATAAAGCCCTCGAGTTTGAAAAATACCTTCAACACCCTTCCCAAAGGCGTGCTTTTATCTCGTCCCCATGATCTTCGCCAAAGTCGATGACTTCATCGCCTAGGTTGAACCCTCGACCACAACCCACCTTACCACGAGCACCCACAATTCCTCTATTCGCAAATTTTCCTAGTGAGAGCAAAGTTCTTCACAATCCATACTCGCTTCTCGGAATAGCATAGAGTGTCATTATTGTCATGCAAAGGTCACATCGCTTCCTCGTTGTCCAAATCGCACGTTAACAATGGAACGTGTTGATGAAACCTCACTTGAGCAAGATTCTCGAGATTGTTGCTATTACTCTTATTGAGGACAACGACTCAAGCAAATGACTTAATTGATGATGATCTCCTCCGCACACACATCATCTTTCTCGCTATCATGAGATGTATCTTGACTACTCCAGCTCCACCGACACTTGGAAGCGTATCAACATATTTCACAATCGTGGTTCCTCCGAAAACAAAACCCGTAAATTGTTATTGATGGGGGTAGTACTATGAACGTAATTTCTAGGGCAGCTCTCACTCGATTCAATCTTCATACGAACCCCATCCATATCTTTTTCGAGTTGCCTGGGTAGATAAGACTTCTCTTCCAGTCATAGAGCGTTGTTTAGTACCCCTTCAGATTGGACCTTATTCGGAGGATTTATACTGTGATGTTTTACCTATGGATGTTGCTCACATTTGCTCGGTCGACCCTGACTATATGATCATGATGTTCGGCATTTCGGAGAGATAACACTTACTCATTTATGCATGGCACTAAACCTGTCAGTACTCCATCCAGCCAAACCTACTCCCCGCACCACAAACTGCTCCCCTATTCCGACCACTTGTCCCCTCGCTAACCGCCTCAAAATATTGTCTCATAAGCAATTTGTGCAAGCAGCACCGAATCTGGCCTCATTTTTGCACTAATAAACAAAGATAGTTTTCGCTTCCCTATAGATGCTCCCATCCACAATAGTGTTCACCCACTATTGACAGTTTTCGTGATGTCATGCCAGCCAGAATCGCAAAATCAATTACCCCTATGAGAGACATCCAACATGTCATTGACCTCATCCCAGTGCGCCCAATTGCCTAACCTTCCACATTATAGGATGAACCCCATCGAGCGAGCTGAATTGAATAAACAAACAGAGGGTCTCACATGTAAAGGCTTTATTCGTCATAGCCTAAGTCCTTGTGCAGCTCTGTCTTTGTTAACCCCTAAGAAAGATGGCTCATGGAGAATGTGTGTGGATAGTAGAACTATCAACAAAATCACAGATCAAATATCGATTTCCTATCCCACGGTTAGATGATATGCTTGATGATCTTGCTTAAAAGTGTTCTCAAAGATAGATCTACAAAGCGGATACCACCAAATTAGAATTCGCCCGGTGATGAATGGAAAACTGCCTTTAAAACTCGTGATGGGTTGTATGAATGGGTGGTAATGCCTTTTGGTATGTCTAATGCCCCAAGCACCTTTATGCGAGTCATGACCCACGTTTTTCGCCTTTCATTGGCAAATTTCTAGTGGTCTACTTTGATGACATCTTGATTTATAGCAAATCCAAGGGCAACATATAGACCATCTTCGCCAAATCCTAACTACTCTAAGAGCCTCAAAATTATTTGCCAACCTCAAGAAGTGTGCCTTTTGCAAAGACAGTCCTCTTTCTCGGCTACATTGTCTCGTCTCAAGGAATTGCTGTTGACCCTAAAAAAATTAAGGCTATTCAAGAGTGGCCCGAACCAACTACTTTGACAGAAGCTCGTAGCTTTCATGGGTTAGCATCCTTTTATAGACGATTTATTAGAGGGTTTAGCACTATCTCTGCACCAATCACCGAGTGCCCCAAAAGGAGAATTCAAATGGACAAATTGCTGCCATAAGGCTTTCCTTGACATTAAAAATAAACTCACCACTGCACCCTTATTATGCCACCCAGATTTATCCAAAGTCTTTGAGGTTGCTTGTGATGCGTCAGGAATGGGAATTGGAGGCGTTCTCAGTCAAGAAGGTCACCCGGTAGCGTACTTCAAAGGAGAAACTTAATGAGGCCAAACAAAACTACTCCACTTATGATAAAGAATTTTATGCAAGAGTTCAATCTCTTCACCATCGGGCGCTACTATCTATTGCACAAGGAATTTGTACTTTACTCGCACCATCAAGCCTTACGCTATTTGAACTCCCAAATAATTTTAAGTGGTAGACATGCAAAGTGGGTAGAGTTTCTTCAAGATTTTACCTTTGTCCTTAAGCATTGTACGGGCCAGGACAATAAAGTTGCTGATGCTCTTAGCCGGATGTCCTTTGTTTTGCATTCAATGACCACTCATGTCACAGGATTCGAGCGTCTCTGTAATGAATACCCCAGTTGTCCTGATTTTGGTATGATTCGAGCGTCTCTGTAATGAATACCCCAGTTGTCCTGATTTTGGTATAATTTACAATGACACCAAAGACGGACCCTCCCATCAGCATGTGGGATATCTTCTTCGTGATGGTTACCTCTTCAAAGGCACCCAATTGTACATTCCTCGTACATCCCTCCGAGAATTTTTGATATGGGAATTACATGCAGGGGGCCTAGCTGGACATTTTGGTCGAGATAAGACCATTGCCTTGGTTGAAAATCGTTTTTATTGGCCTTCTCTTAAAAAGGAGGTTGCTCGAATTGTCTCTCAATGTCGTACCTGTCAACTAAGCAAAACCCGAAAACAAAACACAGGTTTATACACTCCACTCCTCTTCCACATTCCCCTGGTGTGACCTTAGTATGGATTTCGTCTTAGGACTCCCAAGGACAGTTACAAAGCATGATGCTATTTTTGTAGTGGTTGATCGATTCTTCAAAATGGCTCACTTCATTCCATGTTCACGGACCTCAGATGCATCTCATATAGCTAAATTGTTCTTTAAGGAGATTGTGCGCTTACATGGCCTACCTTCCACCATAGTGTTTGACCGTGATGTTAAATTTGTCAGTTACTTTTGGAAAACACTTAGGAAGTTATTTGGTACTGCTTTGAAGTTTTCCTCTGCTTTTCACCCACAGACTGATGGTCAAACGGAGGTGATTAACCGTAGTTTGGGAGATTTACTTCGTTGTTTGGTTGGGGACAAGCCAGGGACGTGGGATGTCATTTTACCCATTGCAGAATTTGCTTACAATAACTCTGTCAATCGTACAACAGGTAAAAGTCCATTTGAAATTGTTTATGGCCTATCACCCAAACAACCTCTTGACCGTATTCCACTACCCACTACCTATCGACCTTCAGAGTCTGCCCACACTTTTGCTGAACACATCCATAACCTACATGCTGAGATAAAACGAAAAATTACTTTAATGAAAATTATAAACTTTCTCGCTAATGCACATCGTAGGTTTAAAGAATTTCAGGTTGGTGAGTATGTTATGGCTCTCGCCTTAACCCCGCACGCTTTCCACCCAATGCCATAAAAAGCTTCATTCCGCTCCATTGGTCCTTTTGCGCTTACTCGTCGACTCGGATCCAATGCATACGTATTAGACTTACCTCATGATTTATCTATCAGTCCTATATTCAATGTGGCAGATTTATTTGCTTACCGAGGCACATTTGAGCCTCCCGTTTTACCTTCTTCTATGGTCGCAGGTCCCTCTTCAGTTTTGACTCCCCGATTACCGACACCATCTATTGCTCCGAGCAATATAATTGTGGATGTTCTTGATGATAAATATATTACTTCTTCGAATGGAGGTGCTCGCCAATTCCTTGTGCGTTGGAAAGAACGTCCTTCCTCTGATGATACTTGGATTACTGAAGACGAACTACGTCAGCTCGCCCCTACTTTGTTGGATTCTTATTTACAGTTTAACTCACCGGAGTTGAGTTCTTTTCCATTGGGGGAGAATGATGTAGCACGTGATTTTAGAGTCTATGTTAGGCGCAGTAATAGGACTCGAAAGTCCTAATTAGCTGCTGAATTACATTAATTTAGTATTTTATTGGTTAGTATGGTTGTTGGGATATTAGTTTATTATGTTTTTAAGCCTATAAATAGGCTGTATGAAGAACAAACATTAGATTGGAATGATATAAGTTTTTCCCCAAATTATCTCTCTATTTCTTCCCTATCTTCTTCTCTTCTCCCTCTTCCCATCTATTCTTCTTTCTCTCATTTCCCGTCCGGCATCAGTTACTGTCTATTACACGTTTGGAAATTTACTCCATAGAAACTCATGACCTCAAAGTAAAACCTTACAATATGAATGCTCAGCCAAAGTCAATCTACATCAGATGTTTAAGCAAAAAGTATAGGATGTCAGAAATGGGGAGATTGTGCAATATGTTTCCTTGAATGATTCATTTTCATGAGTGGGGTTATATATCTGGTGGCCATGAAGATAAGATCTTTTTGATGTGCTCTCTTCGTGTAGATGTATTTAAAGACTTCCTTTTTCGTTGTTTATTGGTAGCAAGAGGCTTTGTAGTGATAGTATTGGGGCATGAGTTCTGTGTGTGTGTGTGTGTGTGTTTTTTTTTTTTTTTTTCCCCTAACGTTATCTGTTATCTGTTGTTTTTTTTTTTTTTTTTTTTTTTTTTCTGTTAGGTTGAATTCCTCAAGTTGGTTAGTAGTGGCAATCACGCCGGGGCTCTGAAGGTTGCTTCCTCCTACATGGGCCCTATTGCAGCTAGCAATCGGGATTTGCTGAAACCATTAAAAGAGACTCTGCTGGCTTTGTTGACACCCAGTGGTGATGCACCATCCAAGGGTGTGCCATTATCGGTTCTGGCAACTTCCCTCCAGGTAAATAATATTCTCATTTTGAGTGTTTGTTTCGCATACAGCAAAGAACAACCAACCCTATTAATATTTTTTTAATTAGAAAACGTTTTATCACCAGAATATCTTTGTGAAACTTTGTTCGAGAATGTAGGTGGCAATGGGTCGAAAACTGGGGATAGAGGAACCTCTGCTGATGAAGATAATGAGAGCAACACTGCACACGCATAATGAATGGTTCAGGCTGCAAATGTGCGACGACAGATTTGAAGGATTACTGAAGATCGACTGTTTGAAAGAAATCGATGCCCCTTTATGCATGGATGCTCCATCCAAGACCAACACAGAGGCATCCACCCACGGCTCCCAGATTGCTGTATCCTCAACCAACAGACCTTCAGAAGATGGTAGCAGCCCGAACCAAGTTTCATCTAGAGAAGCTGCTTGCGATGAAACTGCAATTTTAAAGGTTATGGTGAGTCAGTCGTCATCGCCTCCTCTTTCCCTTAGAAAACGAAAGAAAAAAAAAACAGGGCCTTACTGTTAATTGCTGCAGGAATTCCTCGCATTGCCAAGGGCTGATGCCATTCATCTGCTCGCACAGTACAACGGAAACGCAGAGACAGTCATACAGCAAATATTCGCATAAGCATCACCTCACGAACCAAAAAAGCATCTCATTTGTTCATTGTTTTATTCAAATTGTGCCATAGCTTCTATTGTATATATATTCAAAGAAGGGCGGTCACTGGTCACCCTTTTTTTTTTTTTTTTTTTAAGGTAAGAACAGGGCTTACAATTCTAGATATTAGTACTATCAATCTCAACAAGGAAAGGCTGATCCACAGATCCAATCCAGAGCACCCCATTACTCTCTTGCACCTCGCTTATGGAGACCATTCCGCCCACCTGCTCGTCGATCAGTACCTTCATCACTGCACCCTCCTCGTTAAACTTCACTCCGACGACGGTCCCATCGGCCGGATCGGAAACCACTCCGTCGGCGACTGCAACCCAGAATTCCCCGTTCGAGTTGAGCTTGATGTTGTCTGGGAAACCCGGGAGGAAGGCGAACAGCTCGTAGATCCCGGTCTTGGGTCCTCGGAGCCAGTACTTCATGACCCTCATCGCGGCGGTCTCGCTTACGAGGAGAAAAGTCCCGTCTCTGCTCACTGCGACTCCGTTCGGGAACGGCAGGTCCCGCAGCAGCACCCTCACTTTTCTCGTCCATGGGTCGTACGCCATCACTCTCCCCGTTCGATCCCCCGTCGCCGACACCAATTCATGGTCTCTGTGTTCCTCAATTTGAGATACTATGTTTGTTAAATCCCATAAATTACAAAAAGAAGAAGAGAGAAGAAGAAGAAGATGAAGAAAGGAGAAGCAGAGGCGTACTTTCTTGTGTAAACGGAGCTCGCTTCGGTGAAGTAAACAGTGCCGGTGGTCCGGTCGACGTCGAGGCCGTCGAGGAAGATGAACGGCCGGCCCTCCGCAGTTGTAACGACGGGAGTCGCCGTTCCGCCGAGCGGTCCGACGACGAGAAGGCCGTGGTAGGCGTCGGCGATGTATAACTCCCCTGTCACTGCGTTGAACTGCAGACCCAGAGGCCGCCCGCACTGAGCTTCAAATTCAGGGTCATGGGAGCCGTCGCAAAACATTCCATCCCTGAAAATTAATCACCCACAACTTCTCTCAGTTCGTGCTTTCGATTAATTGAAGAAAATCAGATTGTTGAAATCAGTAGCTACTACCTGTGTGGTTGGGTGGCGAATTGCTGCCATGTCTGGGTGGTGCTACTCCACTTCATCACCCGGCCGTCGGAGGTGCCGGTGTAAGGGCCGCGACCGAAGTCATCGAAGAGGATGCTCTCCGGCCCAATTGCGCCGTCGAGTGGGAGACGCCGATACTGTTGACGTTGCTGCAGAGATGGGTTCACATTGAAGACGACCATGACCAATATGAAACTTAGCAGAAACACAGGAGCATTGGAAGTCGCCATTACTGAAACAATTTCCCAGTACTTGCTCTGCAATGCGATAGAAGGAATTCATTGAATGGGATTTATAGAGAGAGAGAGAGAGAGTTTCAGATCAATCTCTTCACACGCCCTTTCTGTGAAAGACGTCCATCCCATATATGCTGCAGACGCATCAAATTACTTCAAAGAGAAGAGCTCTCTCGTCTCCGGCGGATTTCTGCCTCGTTTCTCGTCACCCACAAAGAGATGACCTCCTCTCCACCTTTTAGTCAGGAAGTTCTGGTCGCGTTGCTTGCTTTGATTAGGCTTCATAGCTCGTCAGATACAGTGATCAATCCAGAGGAATTGGCTCAGGTTCGAAACAGAGACGCCCAGTAATTTTATCCATTTATTGCACACCAAACAAACCCCGAACAAAAAACGGACAACCTTATTCAGTATGTGTTGTAACTTGTAAGATAAACTTATTGTTTTAGTAATTTTGTTATGTGACGAAAATGTCCCAAGAGTTCCAGAGCAGAAAATGACAATTGACAACTTTAAAGGAAGTAGAAAAAGAAGAATAAAATTTCTGTTTGTATCAATAGTGCAAAAATGTCAACGATATTAATATGTACTTTTGATTTCTACTGGCGTTTATGCTAGAATTAGTTGCCTATTTTGTCTATTTAAGAACCTTTTCTCTGCATCCTCGCTTGGTTCGAACTAGGAAGGCATCAAAAGATTTCTCATTTTCTTATTTAATCATAAAGTGGGTGGACCATGGATGGATCCCATTTACGAAGCTCTAATAATATATCGATCTTCTAAATTCATCTTCAACCTCCAGAATAGTAATATTATTTTATAATTTCATCTGAATTAGAACTCCAAAATAATAATAAAAGAATGCAGCTAATGCACCAGCCGGGAATCGAACCCGGGTCTGTACCGTGGCAGGGTACTATTCTCCCACTAGACCACTAGTGCCTTACTGGGATTTGATTCGCCCTATTCTTTAGTTTAATTAAACAATAAATGATCATCGGAGGCAGTAACGTGGACATTATGAACGTACGCAGAGATTTTTTTTTTCATTAGAAGATCTATAAAAAGTATTTTAGTTTAATGTCATGCGAAAAAATAACTCTCTCCGAATGAAATTAATTAAGATTCAATATTAGGATGCTAGCATATCAAAATATTTCTTTGCCATGGGGAGGTTAATTAGCATAAAGAAGGCACCGGCTCTTTTCCTGAAATTAGCAAGCCTCATCAAGCTGAGGCCGCCTCATTAGTCAGGAATCCGGATAAAGCCTTTTAAGTCCCACAAGTAGAGAAATTTCTAGATATATATAAAAGTGTTTGTCAATGTTCTTGATAAGCACTACGGAGCCACGTCTCTACATTGTAATGATACTATCCGCTTTGGGCCCAAGTTCGCATGGTTTTACTCATGGGTTTTACCCAAAAAGTGGAGATATGAGTTTTTTTTTATGCCCATGATTCTTTTCACTTCCTTTCAATGTGGGACTAAATCTCTTGACAGGGTACACTTGCCTAAAACTTCTCTATAATATATATTAAGAATGCTTGATTCTCTTTGTTTTTGCCTACTATACCCATTTTGATTAATATGATGACTTATTATAACTACCTCATTGAAGATCAATGGCTAGGAGGAATGTTAATTAAGGAGCCAAGAATTGCTAAAACCAAAAAATCTATTTATATAGAAGTGATTTTGTGGGAAGATATGGAAGCAATTGAAGAGCTACATACACTACTAAAAAAATTGCTTCCGCCAGCGGAAACCTCTTCGACAGACAGAGCGGCTCTCCCGCCGGCCGAAAATCGATCTAAATCACCCAACCGCCAACGGAATGGCATTTGGCAATTGGGCTCCTCTTTTCACTTGGGCATGGGCTTTTGAATCCCATGTCCGTTTATATTACCCCTTTAACTATATTTTTCCTAAGTTAACGCTGTGACCCGTTACGCCTGTCACATGCAAAAATTTTGTTTTCGCTCGCACTTATCGTTCAGCCCTCTTCCCGCGCCTGAGCTCCAGCGTTCCTGTGGCCGAACTTCGGCGTACCTGTGGCATTCTGGTTTTGAAACGACCTTCCTTTATCTCTGCCTTCCCTGCATCCTTTCGATTTCTCCCTTTTCTCTGTTATCATCGCGACGGATGTTGTTGCTTTGGATTTCCCCCAATCGAAGGGCTTCTAAAGCGATAAGCTTTGAACAGACAAAATTTCCGGCTACTCCGTCTCTCCAGGCCACAAGCTTCTCCGGCGACGACCTAGTTTCTTTTGCGACGAGGGTTGAGGCATCCACCTGGCCATGGTTAGGCGATTTCTTGTTTTTGTAAAGCTTTTTTTTGTCTCCGTCGACAAGCTCCCGTAAGGTGCTGTGTTGTTCAATGCATGTTTAATTCCAAGGTTAGGCTTTAAATATTTGACCGCGATGTCGCCTAATGTTTTTATCAGAAGGGTACCCTGTGGGATTCACTGCTAAAAAAACCCTATTTGCCGGCGGTAAAAAATCATCGGCGGAGGCAACAAACCCGCCGACAGATATTTGGCTGGCAGAGACGTTATGGTCGACGAAGGCAGCGTCGGTGGATGAAACCGCCAGCGGAAAAGCGTGTTGAACGAGTGGATTCTCTTGCTTGACAGACGCAGCTGTCGGCGGAGGAAACAGTCCCGCGATGGGCAGTAGGTCGACTGTGGAATGTTTATCCGCCAGCGACCAGCAGCCTTTTGGCGGAATGCCTATGCGCCGGCAACATGTAGCCCGTCGGCGGAATGCTATTCCACCGGCGACCTTCAGCCCATCGGCGGAATGCTATTCCGGCGATGATTCCATGTCCGCCGGCTGAACTAATTGAGAAAAAATACATATGGAGGACAATACAGAGGAGGGAGGAGAGGGGGGGGGGGAGAGAGAGCGAGAGCGAGCGAGAGAGAGAGAGAGAGAGAGAGAGAGAGAGAGAGAGAGAGAGAGAGAGAGAGAGAGAGAGAGAGAGAGAGAGAGAGAGAGAGAGAGAGAGAGAGAGAGAGAGAGAGAGAGAGAGAGAGAGAGAGAGAGAGAGAGAGAGAGAGAGAGAGAGAGAGAGAGAGAGAGAGAGAGAGAGAGAGAGAGAGAGAGAGAGAGAGAGAGAGAGAGAGAGAGAGAGGCAGAGAGAGAGAGAGAGAGAGAGAGAGAGAGAGATTCTATCCTCATCAGGTCAGTCGGTGGATGTACCGAGGTGACTGTCTTTCCTGATTGAAGACTTATATCCCTAACCTAGTAGCCTTGATCGATAGTGGAGCAGACTTAAACTGCATCCAAGAGGGGTTAATTCCACCCCAATATTTTGAGAAAACTTATCAATCTCTTACCAATGCAAATGGTAAGAAAATGAAAATCAACTACAAATTGAATAATGTTTCCATCTATATTAATGATCAGTATATCAATACTTATTTCCAAATAAGCGGAAGTAAACACATCGAAATTCAAAAGGACTTACTCAGATATACAAACCAAATATTAAGAAGGGAAACTTACAGTACCACACTTACAATCCTCAGAGCTTCTTTAAGTGAAGAGTCCACTGAAAGTTGTTACTAAACTGATGAGGATAGAATTTCCCAGTAGTGGAAATATTTCAGAATTAGTTGAATTTGTTGATTTTTACAATATATTATCCACTATTGTAATCAACAACCAAAATATCTCCAAATCTTAAGAAAATGAGAATAGTTATTCTTTTAATCAATCAAGGGAAGAAACCAGTTATAACTGTTCTCATCCCAAAGAGGTGTTACAAATACACCAAATCAATATTCTAACTTCTTATTCACTTTTTGTCATTTTGTGAATAATTAAAATGACCCTACAAGATCCAGATTTCTGGTATCTACGTATCATCATCTTCATGTCTTGGTGCACAACTTTGCTCCAGGCATCAGTATAATCCCAGTAATTGAATTCTTTTCTCCCTAGAAAAGGAATTGGATTTGTTAGGGAGAATTGCTCCAAGGGTTATAGGGCCTTCTAATATCATCCAACATATGATTGGCATCTTCAATCAGGAAAGACAGTCACATCAATACATATTTCATCATTATGGCTTTTTGGGCCAGTAGATGAATTTCCTCTTTCATGATGATTTTTTTGACAAGTAAGTCACTGAAAGAAGTCAAACCACCAGAATAGTAATTGCACTATTCATCAATTACCATCAATGAATAGTAACTCGAATCTTTACTATTAATTCAAAGAATACAAGCCGCCTGAATAGTAATCGTATTATTCAATCAACATCAGCTTTAATAATGAAGCTACTGACAATCGTAGAAGTCTCAATCAAGGAGACGTATTGCCTTGAATCAAAGAAGGCATATTTTACTTTAAAACTTAAGGAATTTCCTTAATCAATGCTTTTTCATATGACACTAGGGATTTACCCTTATCAGTTGTAGAGGAGTTTCCTTTTTCACCATTGTGACCTTTAAGGCATGTAGAGGAATTCCCTCTTTCATCATTATGGCTTTTTGGGCCAGTTGAAGAATTTCCTTTTTTAATGATGACTTTTTTGACCAGTATTTCTGGTTTTGTTACCACGTCCTTTATTATTGGGGATGGGGACTTTATTCCATGGATTATGGTATCATTCCTCTACGACTGATAAGGGTAAGCTCTGATACCTTAATCAAAGCATACCTCTATAAATGGTTAGAGTATATGAAGTAAAGAATATCACTTCATACGAAGATACTCTAAATTTAGCTTTTCATGGCTCTGATACCATGAAGCAAAGGTAAAGGAGAAAAAGTCAAGCCGCCAGAATAGTAATTACACTATTCATCAATCACCACCAATGAATAATAACTCGAATCTATACTATTCATAGAAGACAAACCGCCTGAATAGTAATCGTTCTATTCCATCAACATCAGCTTTAATCATGAAGCTACAAACAATTGTAGAAGTCTCAATCAAGGAGACGAATTGCCTTGAATGAAGGAAAACATCTTTTACTTTATAGTTTTTTTGGTGGATTCCAATTGTTTTTGAATTTATTTTGTTATCTCCATCTATATAAGGAGATTGTAATCTAGTAGTTAGATATCTTCCAGTTTAGTAACATCTTTCAGTGGACTCTTCACTTGAAGAAGCTCTGAGGATTGTAAGTAAAGTATTGTAAGTTTCTCTTTCTTTTTAAAAAATATTTGGGTTGTTGGTTCTTCATCCGAAACTTATTCCATTTTAAATTCTGGTTCAGATGCTAAATCCAGATCTGTTTGATCCATTTCTGGTTGGGGTTCTTCAACCGAAACCTTAAAATGGGTCGATGTACAGGTTCAACTTTTAATTCGAAAATTGGATCCAGTAAATAGTGATCAGTTTCTGATTCAGGTGATGAATCCAGATAAATCTGATCAAAATTCAGATCAATTAGATCAGCTTCTGGTTCAGGTGATGAATCCAGATAGGACTGATCAAAATTGTGATCAATCAGATCAGCTTCTAGCAAAGATGCCATAGCGGACTGATTGAATCTATTTCTTGTAAACCGATCTTTAGCTAACGTTGGGATGTTTGGTTCGCCAACCGAAACTAAATCAACCTGGTATTCTGGTTCAGAGAATGAATTCAGAATATTCAGAATCGTCTCTGGTTTAGGTTTTTCAATGAAAACCAGATCTGATTCAGATACCGGTTCAATTTTTAATTCAAAAATTGAATCCAGTGAAGACTGATTAGTCTCTATTTTGATTTCTTCACTGTTGAATGAAATCAGATCTATCAGATGAGCATCTGGTAAAAATTTTGATTCCACAATGGGCTGATCAAAATCTAGATCAATTATATCAGTTTTTATAACTGATATTTCTGCCATGAGAGAGGCATATGAGTCCTTGAAGAGGTTGTATTTGACCTCTTCAGGAAATTGAATGTCTTCCCACTTAATCAATCTTGGAGTGGCTATATTCGCACTCATGAGATCTGTCTCCATTAAGACTGTCTTGTCTTTGTGACATGGGTTATGTACTTTTGTAACTAGACTAGTCATTAGCTTGAAATGAATCCTAGCAATGACTGCTATGGTTTCACTTCCAGGGATATAATCATATCCTTTTGTTAGAATCCTAAGTTGGATACTT
Organism: Aristolochia contorta; assembly: GCA_022405105.1. Lineage (NCBI taxonomy): Eukaryota > Viridiplantae > Streptophyta > Magnoliopsida > Piperales > Aristolochiaceae > Aristolochia > Aristolochia contorta. Next base: position 10,783,739 of record CM039668.1, read on the forward strand.
TCTAACAAATTTATGTCCGTAATGGACAGACTGAGATTGGGATGAACATTGAAGTAGACTGGTCCACGACTCAGACCAGTTTCAACAATCCCTATTAATGATTGTTTCCAATTCAGACATCTTCCTTCAAGAAGAACTGTCTGTATAAAGGTATTACCACCTAAAAGTGTTAGGGGTTTGAAAGCAATCTGTATGCACCCAATGTGCATATAATTCTTATCAGTATTCACTAAGTGTCTACTGATATCGATGTACTCTAATAATTTTAGAGTCTGGTCTATGGTCTTAATTCGCATAGAAGAAACGAACTGAAAAGTTCCTTTCTCGTAAATGGCCGACTTATGAAGCAATTTCAGCTTCAACCCAATCAATCAAAACTGATCATACATTGGATGATGTGAGAAGGGCCCTTCAACCCTTGGGGTTATAGCAAATGTAAAATTCACAGATTCATTCATCCATCGAGTTGGGGTCAATTCTACCTAACAAATCAAATTCCTCTTCTAGAGAGAAAATAATTCAATTACTGGGATTATACTGATGCTTGGAGTAATGTTTAAATCTGTTTTAATGATCAGTATATCAATACTGATTTCCTGTTAGTCAGAGAGATGACTCAGCAGGTAATTCTAGGAACCCCATTCATAGAAATCATTATGCCAATTAAGAGCATAAATTCCCAAGGAATACTTGGAGAGGTTAATAATAAACCTATTTATTTCCCTTTTCATGGATGTGTTTAATTATGAATGGAAATTAGAGTTAGGTTTGGTAAGAAGAACTCCATTATATTTGAAAAAGGAAATAAGGAAAATAAATAATGTTATCTTTGAAATAAGATTTTTATTTAGGAATTACAAATGGAAGACAAAAGAATTGCTAAATTTTGGAAAACTGTCTTAAAATCAAACTTATATCCAATGAAGGCAACACTCCAAAGGAGATGGAATGAATGTGTTTCTAACCATTGTTGAATTTTAATTGATTTTTTCAGGAATCAAATCAATGGTTAATCCGTGGAGTAAAGTCACAGTTCCTAATAGTAAAGGACGTGGTAACGAAACAAAAAATACTGGTAAAAAAATCATCATGAAAGAGGAAATTCCTCTATTGGCCCAAAAAGCCATAATGATGAAAGATGGAATTCCTCTACAAGCCTTAAAGGTTACAATGGTGAAAGAGGAAATTCCTCTACGACTGATAAGGGTAAATCCTTAGTGTCATATGAAGAGGCACTGATTAAGGAAATTCCTTCTACCACTTTTCGTCATTCGGAAGAAATTTTTATTCACTAAAAAGAAGACCTGGATGGTAATCTCAATCCATGGCAAATGATGCACAAATGGCTTGCTGACACCTTCTGTCCAATTACGACAGGAAAGGATGTCAAGACTTATGAAACAATTTTAGCTTCAACCCAATCGATCAAAACAGATCATACGTTGGATGATATGAGAAGGCCCTTGAGCCCTTGGGGTTATAGCAAATGTGAGATTCACAGATTCGTTCATCCATTGAGTTGGTGGCAATTCTCCCTAACCAATCCAACTCTTCTTCCTAGGAGAAAAAAATTCAATTTCTGGGATTATACTGATACCTGGAGTAAAAAATTTTACTATCTGAATCCCAATCATAGACATTCCTGGTATTTTTACTGGAATGAAAACGCCGATAAGAAATGTTCGCCTTTGCCTAATTGGGTAATTGGTTGGTGGAACAAATTCGGACCACCAGAATCAATTGTACCTGATGCAATTCACACTCAATTCCCAATTTGGACATGTTCTACTCCGGAATTGAGATCGTTTGGGAAATTACCCAAAAATGCTGACCTATTTCTATATTTTATGATCTTTCAGATCAGATGGATATGGAAATGGGATTGCACATTTGGCTTCAATAGAGGGGGCCTAACAATCCTAATGAGGACATTTAATGTGAAGTGGTGGCATAAGTTCCCCATCGATGAAATTGCAGCAGGAATTAAGGCTGTCATTACAAAGAAGGAAAACATATTGGGGTATCAAATTGTGCAAGAGGTCTACCAAGTCCCCTCCAATATGTTTCAAGTAATGAAAACCCAATACAAGGTTATGCATCCACAATTATCGGATGACTAATTAATGATCAATATTTTTGAGTCAATGAAGGGCTCTATGACAAAGCAGAGCAATAGAGGCACAAGGAGTACAAATAATATGTCTGTTTCGGTTACTTCCACTGATGAGGAGAGTGACATTGCTGATACTTATCCAGACAGGCAGCCAGCCGATGAAGAACCTACCATGACAGATTATCTCGACGCAATGATTTTGATTCAGAGTCTAAAAGAAAATGAATTGTGAAGAAATCAAAACAGAGACTAATCAGTTTTCACTAGATTCAATTTTTGAATTAAAAATGGAACCAGTATCTCAAAAAGATCAGGTTTTCGTTGAAAAGCCTAAACCAGTGACGATTCAGAATATTCTGAATTCATTCCCAGAACCAGAATACCAGGTTGATTTAGTTTCGGTTGGCGAACTAAACATCCCAACCTTAGCTAAAGATTGGTTTACGTGAAATAGATTCAATCAGTTTGCTACAACATCTTTGCTAGAAACTGACCTGATTGACGTAAATTTTGATCAGTCCTATCTGGATTCATCACCTGAACCTGAAGCTGATCTAGTTGATCTGAATTTTGACTGGATTCATCACCTGAATCAGAAACTGATCACTATTTACTGGATCCAATTTTTGAATGAAAATTTGAACCAGTTCATGAACCCATTAAGATTGCGGTTGAAGAACCCCAAGCAGAAATGGATCAAACAGATCTAGATTTAGCATTTGAAGCAGAATCTGAAATGGAATTAGTTTCGGTTGAAGAACCATCCATCTCAACCTTAACTAAAGAATGACATCTTCAATCTGGAAAGACAGTCACATCATTACATCCTCCGACTGACCTGATGAGGATAGAGTTTCCAAATAGTGGAAATAATTCAAGTGCTTCAAGTTCGAAAGAATATATTGAAGTTGTTGCTTTTGTTAACCTTGACAACAATGTACTACCTATGAATGCAATAAGGAAACAAAACAACTTTACTAATTTGACTCTTCAGATGATTGGCAGACAGGAAAATTACCCTTGCTGATGAATGATAAACCTCTTATCAAACGACCATCACCCATAAAGAATTTCAAATTGGATAACAATGTGGAATTCTTTGAAAAATTAGTCAATAGGATAAGAAATCTATCTTTATCACCTAAGTAACAAACTCTTGATGAGATTGTAGAATCTGGTGATAACACTTCAGAAAAAGAATCCTTTTCTAAACCAGAAGATGACAACATAGACCAAGCTGAAGAAATCCTTCAGGGTATGTTGTATGAACCAACAATTCAAAAGTTGGATTACAATAAAAAATCCGCAAAAGAGTTCAGGAATTATAGCAAGAGCTATTACCATTGACCGACTCAAGACATCTTGTATGAGGAAAACGTGTATTTAGACCCAAAGTCTTTTGATGGTAGGCCTATTTATGAATGGAACTTAGATGGTCTATCTGAATAACAAGTATTGGATTTAGGTAGAAAATTGCTTTTGAACGCTACAATTTGCAAGCAACATAAGAATGATGATAAACATATTGCTGAAATGATAACAACAGGATTCTCTGGAATCCTGATAGGATGGTGGAATAATGTTATTACACCAGTCAAACAACAAGAGGTTTATAACCATTCCTGGGTTATAAAAAGAGAAGATGGTCAATTAACCACATGGGATCAAGATTCTGCTACAGTTTGATTACCATGATTTACCATGATTTTGTTGGCAATCTCACTTCCAAGACAAATAAAGGAAGAGAATTATTGCAAAATCTCCGATGCAGGACTCTTACCCAATTCAGATGGTATCAGGAAGTTTTCCTTGCCAGAGTCATTCAAAGGACCGATGCCAATAGTGATTATTGAAAAGCCAAGTTCATAAATGGACTTCCTAGTTTGTTTGCCATCAAGGTTCGCAAACTACTTTCTGATGATTCAGGCATCATCAATTACAAAAATTACACATACGGTCAAATAATCATGGCTATAATCCAAGAAGGATTAGATGTGTGTACAGACCTCAAGCTCCAAGCATAGCTTAAGAAACAAAAACTTACGGGGAAAAAGGAGCAAGGTCACTTCTGTGAACAGTTTGCCTGTGACATTCAACGAATTCCTAATAGAAGGAAAGATAAAGGACAAATGTCATCCAAATACCAGAAATCTGGATCTTATAGGACCAAAGGTCAGGACAAACGACCCACCTATAAGAAGAATTCCAGGAAACAGGCTCCAAGACCGAGAAATTCTCCAGACAAGAAGTAGATTGTCTGTTACAAGTGTGGCAAATTAGGCCACTACTCCAATCAATGTAAAACCAAGGAGAAAATTAACCAACTTGAAATTGATGACGGATTAAGACTCCAGTTAGCTAAAATTCTCTTAAATTCCGACTCTGAGGATGAAGATGAATACTTTTCCTCCTCCAGTCAATCTGATGCAGAACCTATTTGAAGATGTTCTCATCTCAAAGCGGTGGCACAAGTGCACCAAATCAATGTTCTAACTTCTGAACAAAGGGATCTCCTTCAGAAGGTAGATGAAGAGGAAGATACGACAATGAAAAAGTGTTTATTACAACATTATCTTCAAATTTCAACTAATAATCAAGATGTAATACCTTATTCTTTGAAAGAAGTCATTTGTCGCATTGAAGAAGAACAGTTTTCAAAGCAACCTCTCTCTTAATGTTTTACAGGAGGAGATACTTGACATCAAGTGAGAGTTAAAGGAATTAAAAACCCTTTATCATAAGCTTGAAAGTCAAATGATTTTTTCTGAAAGAAACCTGAATGAGGTATTCCTCACTCCAAAGGCCACTCATCATAAGTGGCATACCAAAATCAATCTGGTTATTGATCAAAAGGTTATCCCTAACCTGATAGCCTTGATCAATTGTGGAGCACAGTTGAACTGCATCCAAGAGGGGTTAATTCCACCCCAATATTTTGAGAAAGCTTCTCAAACTCTTTCCAATGCAAATGGTAAGAAAATGAAAATCAAATACAAATTAAATAATGTTTCAATATGTATTAATGATCAATTACTGATTTCCTGTTAGTCAGAGAGATGACTCAGCAGGTAATTCTAGGAACCCCATTCCTAGAAATCATTATGCCAATTAAGAGCGTAAATTCTCAATGAATACTTGGAGAGGTTAATAATAAACCTATTTATTTCCCTTTTCAAGGAAGTGTTTAATTATGAATGGAAATTGGAGTTAAGTTTGGTAAGAAGAACTCCATTATATTTGAAAAAGGAAATAAGAAAAATAAATAAAGTTATCTCTGCAATAAGATTTTTTATTCAGTGATTACCAATGGAAGACAAAGGAATTGAATATTGGAAAATTGTTTTAAAATCAGACTTATATCAAATGAAGGCAGCATTCCAAAGGAGATGGAACGAATGTGTTTCTAACCATTGTTGAATTTTAGTTGATTTTTGCAGGAATCAAATCAATGGTTAATCCATGGAGTAAAGTCCCCATCCCCAGGAATAAAGGACGCTGTAATGAAACCAGAAATACTGGTAAAAAAAGTCATCATGAAAGAGGAAATTCCTCTACTAGTCCAAAAAGCCATAAAGATGTAAGAGGGAATTCCTCTACAGGCCTTAAAGGTCACAATGATGAAAGAAGAAATTCCTCTATGATAAGGGTAAATCCCTAGTGTCATATGAATAGACATTGATTATGGAAATTCCTTATACCACTCTTCCTCATTCATAAGAAATTCTTATTCTCAATAAAGAAGGCCTGGATGGTAATCTCAATCAATGGCAAAAGATGCACAAATGGCTTCCTGACACCTTCTGCCCAATTACGACAGGAAAGGATGTCTTGATTTATGAAGCAATTTTAGCTTCAACCCAATCGATCAAAACTGATCATACGTTGGATGATATGAGAAGGCCCTATAGACCCTGGGGTTATAGCAAATGTGAAATTCACAGATTCATTCATCCATCGAGTTGAGGGCAATTCTCCCTAACAAATCAAATTCCTCTTCCAGGAAGAAAAGAATTCAATTTCTGGGATTATACTGATGCTTGGAGTAAAGGATTTTACTATCAGAAACCCAATCATAGGCATTCCTGGTATTTTTACTGGAATGAAAATGCTTATAAGAAATGTTCTCCTTTGCCTAATTGGGTAATTAGTTGGTGGAACAAATTCGGACCATCCGAATCAATTTTACCCGATGCAATTCACACTCAATTCCCAATTTGGACATGTTCTACTCCGGAATTGAGATCGTTTGGGAAATTACCCAAAAATGCTGACCTATTTCTATATTTTATGATCTTTCGGATCGGATGGATATGGAAATGGGATTGCACATTTGGATTCAATAGAGGGGGCCCACCAATCATAATGAGGATATTTCAAAGAAGGAAAACATATTGGGGTATCAAATTGTTCCAGAGGTCTACCAAGACCCCACCAATATGTTTCAAGCAATGAAAACCCAATACAAGGTTATGCATCCACAATTATCGGATGACTAATTAATGATCAATATTTTTGAGTAAATGAAGGGCTCTATGACAAAGCAGTGCAATAGAGGCACAAGGAGTACAAATAATATGTCTGTTTCAGTTACTTCCACTGATGAGGAGGGTGATATTTTTGATACTTATACAGACAGGCAGCCAGTCGATGAAGAACCTACCATGACAGATTATCTCGACGCAATGATTCATAATTTTGAATCAAAGTCCAAAAGAAAATGAACAAATCTTCAGACAGGTCACATAATCATGGCCATAATCCAAGAAGGATTAGATGTGTGTACAGACCTCAAGCTCCAAGCACAGCTGAAAAAACAAAACCTTACGGGGAAAAAGGAGCTAGGTAGTTCTGTGAACAGTTTGCCTGTAACATAGAATGAATTCCTTATAGAAGGAAAGGAAAAGGACAAATGTCGTCCAAATACCAGAAATCTGGATCATATAGGACCAAAGGTCAGGACAAATGACTCACCTATAAACGAATTCTAGGAAACATCCTCCTACGCCGAAACATTCTCCAGACAAGAAGCAGATTGTCTATTACAAGTGTGGCAAAATAGGCCACTACTCCAATAGGTGTAAAACCAAGGAGAAAATTATCCAACTTGAAATTGATGAGGGATTAAGACTCCAGTTGGCTAAAATTCTCTTAAATTCCAAAATGAATACAGTTCCTCCTCCAAACTATATGATGCAGAACCTACTTGTAGCTGTTCTCATCTCAAAGTGGTGGCACAAATGCACCAAATCAATGTTCTAACTTCTTAACAAAGGGATCTCTTTCAGAAGGTAGGTGAAGAGGAAGATACCACAAAGAAAAGGTATTTATTACAACAATATCTTCAAACTTCAACTAATAATCAAGATGTAAAATCTTATTTTATGAAAGAATGAGAGAGAGAGAGAGAGAGAGAGAGAGAGAGAGAGAGAGAGAGAGAGAGAGAGAGAGAGAGAGAGAGAGAGAGAGAGAGATGCTACTACTGAAAAAAGAAAAGGAAAAATCCTTTGCTGTTCAAAACCTGAAAAAAAATCAGTATTCCTACACTACTGAAAAGTGATTCAGATAAATGACCATGCCAAGGACATATTAATGCCAAACTGACAATCGAAAGTTAGGATGCTGTTTCTATCATGAGAAAAATGATTACCTTCAAGTACTTTTCAACGATTAAAACAGTCGACCTACTCTATGGTTTAGCTATATTGGAGATTTTAGTTATGAATATGCCATTAGTATACAGTCGACCTAGTACTTGGTTGTCACCCATGCCAGTGAATGGTAATTTCAGTTCATAGTTCCAAAATTTCGCTAGATAATCATAACCACTGCAGTATACTTCACAACCAAGACAAGGTGATCCAACAAAGCATGCTTGTTGTGAAACAAGGAAAACAGAGTAAGCCAAGTCAACTCAATAGCCTCACACAAATCAAACTCACTTTGTAACTGTGGACTCAAACAAAAAAAAACTCGACCATTTAACTAAACAATCAGATCTGGATGGAAAAAAAGCTACAGATCCATTTAACTATACATTTAACAAAACGTTTGACTAAGCATATAACTAAACATTTAACCAAACATTTAACTAAACATTTGGCTAAATATTCAGATTCTGAAAAAATAGTAATAATAAAAGTAAAGACAAGCTTATTTCAAGGGGTTATCTTGATGTTGGTGTTCATCTACTCCTTGGTTTAAGCTGGAAGGAAAAATCCTCTCCTCCACTGGTTGGACCTGTTTTTATTGAATTCCGTAGAGGCAATCAATGGTTCCTCGAAAAAGCTACAGTAACAACAAATGTAAACTTTTTACTCAACAGTTGACGGCAATAAGTTAGGATGCTGTTTCGACAAGGAGAAAAATGATTACCTTGGAGTACTTTTCATTAGTTAAAACACTAAGGCATGCTGCTCCACCTTTGTCATAAGCGGTAGCTATTTGAACCTGTGTGTAAGGAAAGACAGGAAAAGAAAGGGAAATCAAATTAAATGCTACACCATTTTTCTTTCTAGTTTCTTTAACTAACACTTAACTTGGTTGCTTTCTGATAGAACTACTCTACTTTCTAGATGCTATGATTTATCAAGAAACCAGAAAAGGATCAAAGATGACAAAATGTGATCATGACAACAACTGAAGTCTTTTGGTTATATCTCTTGGATTTATTAAACAGAGGCAGATCATGGGAGTGGTTTTAAAGTTTATCCAATGACCACATAAGCAGATGACCTTAATTGAGTTTCAGTGAGCTAGATCAAACTTCAAAACACATAATTAAGCTTTAGTTAAAAATTCTAACTGTAATGGATTCGCTAGAAAAAAATCCAGAAATGACATGTATCTAATCTCAGTATCGGAGAGCCAAATAATATGTAAACACACGAGTTGAGTTAGTTGCATAATTCACACATGATACAGTAAGAGAATTTAACAATATCCCTAAATGCAACAGACTTAACATTACAACTTCTGCACCTCTCCTGGGAAAAATAGAATGAGACTACTTCATAAGTCAAACATAATGATAAAATTAAAAATGATGGCAGAACTTAGCAAAACAGTATGGCAGTTACATAGTTTTCTTTCATAACTTAATTTGTTAATAAGAACAACCATACATACCCAGAGGCAGGATACCTACTCATTTTGCATTTGAGCATGTCTACAAATGACAAATTTAATAAAACGATATTCCATACCCAGACACCCAATTGAAGCTACAAATAGAACATGTCACTTCAACAACCTATCACAAACATCATCCTCTAGAGAGGGCGTGGGGGAGGGAGAAGAAGAAGGGAGCCCGGGAAGGAGAAGAAGAAGGGCATAGGAAAGGGAGAAGAAGAAGGGGGCGGGGGGAGGAGAAGAAGAAGGGCGCATGGGAGGGAGAAGATGAAAGGCGTGGGGGAGGGAGAAAAAGGGCACGAGGGAGGGAGAAGGGCACGAGGGAGAGAGAAGTAGGGCGCGGGAGGAAGCCTAAGGGTTTTGTAAATAAAAAAAAAGGCTCAGCTGTCTGCCGAAGGGGGTTTACAAATCTGTGGAATCGGCCGGCAGACGACCCAGATCCGCCGGCTGATTCTCACTCTGCCGACAGATCCGTCGGCGGAATCCGGTTTTTTAGTAGTGATTTCTTTAAGATCTGGGGCTACGTCCAATCAGTGTCTGTTTTATTAAATTTCCAAAGAAAATTAAACTCATTAAGTTTCAGAGGCATCTGAGATGTTGAGGTTTTGATATCTTAGTTTAATCAATATTAATCTGGAGTCTGTAAAACCACCAGAAAGATAGATGTGCTGAACATATTGATTTGGTTGTTGCCGGAACTCCTCATTTGAAACATGATATCCTTTTATGATTTGTTTAATTGAGTGCATTTAGGAGAACATTAAGAATTTTGGCAGATTGAAATTATCCAGCTCTATAGGAGGTGTACTATGATTTAACTTGATGATATTTCATTTCCCAATTGCTGTGAAGGTATATGGCCTGGGTTTTGTATGGTATGGCCAGAGGTAATTATGATCTTTCAACTGTGCAAGGGTGCAGATGCTGATAAATTGCATCATGAATGCCTATAGTTTTGAGGATGTGCTGCATTTTTATGTTCATTAACACTCGGTGTATCATGTAAACGAATTTGTTTTATCTATTCTTTTCTACGTCAGTCTCTTGAGCTTGGTTATTGTTTTTGTTCTTGAAAATGTTTTGACTCTAAAATTGATACGAGTAGGGTTAAAGTCAAGGGTACTCATGTTGCGTTAGAATTTCTTTTACTTTGTATTTTTCTATTCATAGCACTCATGTAACAGCTTTTAGTTACTGTTTCTCTCTCTCTGACTTCCTCTCTTTCTCTCACTGTTTTCTCTCTCTCCTTCCTCTATCTCTCTCTCTCTCTCTTAACTTTCTCTCTCTGTCTTCCTTTCTATCTCTCTTGGTTTTCTGTCTCTCTCACTCTCCATTTCTCTCTCTCTCTCTCTCTCTCTCTCTATTTTTTTCTAGTTATAACTCTCTCTCTCTCTTTGTTTTCTCTCAAATTCTGTTTCACTCTTAATTCTCTCTCCCTCTCTCTCTCTCTCATCTTTCTCTCTCTCTGAATTCCTCTCTATCTCTCTCGGTTTTCTCTCTTTCTCTCTGAGATTCTCTCTAGTTAAAAATCTCTCTCTCTCTCTCTCTCTCAAATTCTATTTCACTCTCTAATTCTCTCTCCCTATCTCTCTCTTATCTTTCTCTCTCTCTGACTTCCTCTATATCCTGAATATTCCTGAATATTCCTCAAACAGGTTTTCTTCTTTCCTCTTATTTCTTTTTCATATAATAGGGCAATATAGCGATAAATTTCATACCAGAAACTTCCTTTTGCACTCTTCCATAAGGTTCAAAATAGCTATTACTCACTGGACTATGTAGATGATATTTAATTCTCTCTAATTATTCTTCTTTTTACTCTCATTAAAAGCACTGCCTCTCTTGATTTCTGATAATCACATTCTTGATCAACCAATTATTTAACAGCTTTCCGAGAATCATTATTTTCTAGTCCCCCAAGGTTTTCAGGGCTTTCTTATCCTAAGCTACAACTCTGAGAAGCAAATAACCATTTGACACCTCCGTGGTGCTTAGATTATCTAACTATTTTTGTTTGATCCCTAATGTTTTGAAAGTTTTTAAAAATGCTTTGCTGCTGGGTAGAAGACCCTCATTCTGAGGCCTTCAAATTGCTGGGTAGAAGACCCTCATTTTAAGGCCTTCAAATAACTATTTATGTGGATTGCTGAAGATGGAATGAAGATGAAGGTGTCACAAAGATTTTTAATCTGTTACTTTCTTTTGAATATGATTGTCCGAACATCTTTATATCCAATTAGGAGTTCCCTGAATTTTCTGCAATATTCATAATTATTGTTGTTGTATTCATATTGTTTAGGTTGTTCCAGTTGATGTGAACCATGGATATAGTGTTGATTTTGTCCGGAAGAGTACAATCTTTGATCGGATGCAGGGAGCAATGAAGACTTTTGCTGTCGATGAAACAAGTGTTAGTGGGTGAGTGACCTGTTGGTTGACTGGCTGAACTCTGAATTGGGCCAAATTTGGTTTTGCAGTCGTTTTCAGGATTATAAACAAGTGTTAGGTTTTCAAAATAAAAGAAAGGGATTAGTCCCACATGGATTCTGAAGCAAAGGGAGTTGGGGTCTTTAGCCAGTATAAAGGCCGCAAGGGTTTGGTTTTCAAGGTTAGCCCTAGTCAAGGACACTTTAAGCTTTGAGTACTTACTCTGGAAATTCCTTTCTCGTGAGAGTTGGGTGTGAGTTAAGGAAAGGGAAATTTTTGTAAGAATGTGGGAGTATTGGGGATTGTGAGAAAAAATTATGTGATTGTAACAAATTTTTACATAGTGGATTTCTTTCCAGAGGGTTGTGGTTTTTTATCCGATTTGGAGTTTCCACGTAAATTCTTGTGTTTTGTTGATTGTATTTATTTTCTTTAATTTCTCAGTTATCTATTCGATCTTAGGGGTGGAAGTGGGATCTTTTTTTGTTGTTGTCGTAGAACAGAGACTAAGTTGGTTTACTTTTGGAGCATATCAGGGATATTTTTGGTGCATGGGAATCTCTTTGAGTGCATTGCTATTAGGGTTTACCTAGATTCACAAAAAATTTCTGATATGGAATTTTTGTTGGCTGGTACTTCTTACATTTATGTTTGCTAGAAATGTAGGTCCCTTGGAGGATGTGAACACTGCTACAACCTCTTTATGCATCTTTTTATCTATCTTTTCCATGTTTTGTAATCATTTTGTCATATGATTCTGATATTATTTGGTTAAAATATGAGTTACACAGCAAGAAATTGTCTTTGTACAACAGATTTTGTCAGGTTGACAGAACTGCAAAGGGATTCATATATGCTGATGAGTTCATGTGTGTTCCAGAATTTGCTGTTAATCCTCACTCACATGTGATTTAACTTTGCGCAACAAGCTAGATATCAGCCAATAAATGAAGATAAACTAGAGCTACAAATGAAGATAAATTTATATCTGGACATCTTGGCATGGTGACAGGTGCTCTCTCTCTCTCTCTCTCTCTCTTGGTAGTCCATTTTTTTTAGTTTTTTAAAACATTCTGCAGGTGGTTATTTTCGCCGATTGAAGAGGCTTCCGCCGGTTGAAGAGGCTTCCATCGACAGTTAATTTCGTCGGTTGAAGAGGATTTTGCCGGCATCCTTCTGCGGGCGAAGATCTTGTCGTCGATGGAGACGCCATTCGCCGGCGGAGTTGGCTTATGCCGACAAAAGCTGCTCTCAACCACTGGCCGAGGTAAAACTGTGGCCCGACGGTTGATTTCGTCGGCCGAACTATTCCGCCGCCGACCCACCCACCAACGAATTTGATCGCCGGCGGAGAAGCCTTTTCTGGCAGTTGTTTATTATTTTCCTCATTCATTGATGAAGTGCAAATTTAACTGCCAATTAGATTAGAGTACTGCAGGTTTCTACACAAAACAACGTCGCACATACATGTTGGGAAAATGACTCCCACGAGTTGGGTCCGGGTCCGGGTCCGGATCCGATAGTTGGATCCGGTTCGTGTCTTATTCTCATCTTGGCTCTCTCGATAGTATTTGGGGAAAATAGAGTTAGGGTTAGAGCAGACAGGGAGAGAGAGAGAGAGAGGAAGAAGAATCCGTTCAACAACGGCTCTTCAGCCGACTGTTTCGGCAAGGCGTTTCTTGACAAGGCATTTCTTTGGCACAAGATTCACTCTTCCCTGCCATTAGAGCCTTGGCAACCGTTGAAGCTGAAGGGGAAGATATAAATAGGGTTCTTCAGAGAAGCAAATGTACAAAAAATTCTTTCTCTCTTTCGATCTCTCTCAATCGCTCAATCCCTCTTTGTTACAAAAACTTCTTTCGTTCAATCCCTTTTTTTTATTTTGTTTCCTAGTCAAAGTTTATGTCTGAACTCATAAACCCTGTTCTGGGCCATCTTCGGCAACTCCACTTTTCCGGCGACAAGTGCACCTCACTGTAGAAGACCTACGTCACCTTGGGAGACTATCGGAACATCGATTGTGCATCCGAGATCACCGATTAAGTCTTTAAGGTAGGGGGTTCTCCACGTTGCAGTTTGGATTTCCAAACCGATAGGTTTTTCCTTGTTTTTCAATTCGTCTGCATGTCTGATTTTAAATAAGTTGTATTTTATATATCGTAGAGTGTCACAAGCATGCTGTAATTTAAACTAAGGTTTTAGTTTAATTAGCTTGCTATTCATTCCTCTGTTTATATTTTTATTATTGTAGATCTGTTGGGTTTATTGAAGTAATTTGGATTACATTTACTTTTGTTTGTATAAATTAATTAAACGAACCACATTAGAGTTCTGGAATAGATTGTGGTGCTGTTGTGTATTTTCTTTAGCTCTGATTCATTGTATTTTAAGGTGCTCATGCTTTGACAGATTGATCATGATTTAATCATTATAAACCTTCTGATTTATATGCTGGATTTTCGATTGTGATTGTTAGTCATTCTGAAATTTGGTTTTCTGATTTATGATGATCATAGGAAATGTCAAATAGAGAATTAGATTGTACTTGCTAAGTTACTTGTGGTTCTGCAAACAATTGAAAGTTGTAGTGATACAACAAATATATTTCAGTGATCTAATTCAAGTTGTGTTTATAATCACTGTTTTATGCTTCTACAGTTCCTTCAATGCACATACATACCATACTGGTGAAAGGATTTCTTGTTTATATATATAATTAGTAGTGCCTCCATTAATCCACTACCCATTAGCTTGATCTCTGTTAATTACTTTATGGTATGAGACCTCTCTGAGCTACGGGACGCCCGGGCACCATCCTCGACACCATCATGCGAACTCATCCTAGCGCGTTCGATTTACGAGCTTCCGGGGAAGCCACCTCCTCCACGTTCCTCTGATGAGTCCCACAAACAGTATATATTTTTTTGTCAAGACCAAAGGATATTTCTATACGTGAAGTAACATGCAGGATGTAAATTAACCAGCTAGTTAGACGCTCACCCTTGAGAAATGCCGGAAGAGAGTAGCAAGAACAGGAAAGACAGACGGATCAGGAACGTCGTCCACAACTTCATTTGATCCTCTCGTTATAGATCCAATTACAAGGAGATCTTTCAACTCCATGGCCAGCTTTCCACGGTGCTAATTAAGTGTTTTTAGAAGCAACTAGCTCAATCTTTACACTAGATTTCCAAGGAAATAAGATTTAAAGCCTAATTGGTAATTTCCTCGATTTGTTCCCTGTTAATGTTCTGATTTTTTATCGCCGCGCTTCCCTCTTGATCAGAACGAAGCAGCTGGGAAGCTTATTGAAGAGAGGAGGACATTTGACTCCTCACTGCCTTTCCATCTTTTCACTCACTAGGACTAACAAGTGGTTAAATATTATTCTTTATTTTTTTTTTCTTCCGGCGTTTATGCAAAAATTAGTTGCCTATATGTCTATTTAAGAACATTTTCTCTACATTGCTTGGTTCGAACTTGGAAGGCATAAAAAGCTTTATCATTTTCTTTTTTAATCTTAAAGCAAGGTATATAAAAGGCTAATTCCATCAATAGAACTATCATTTAATGTTGTGAATGATATTATAAATTATTTAGGAAGATTTTTGACGTTATATATATATATATATATATATATATATATATATCATGCAGTAACGTGGTTGACTGAAAACAAAGAAAGGTCGAAGTACGATTTGTTTACAGTACTAAGTTGTATTGATTTTCCAAACAGTACTTGGAGGCATCTGATTATCACAGCTTAATTCTATTCCTTGCTGAATTATTATCCGATACCCCACCCGTTGAGATAAATAACATGGTTGTGGGGTTAATTTGGCCAACTCTGTATTATCTTATCCATGTCATATATAATGATTACATGACCATATTGCTTTTCAACTCAATGTCTGGCGCATATGAGACTAGTTTTACGACTACATGCATTACAATTGGCATACACATTGAAATACGAAGACTACACCCAGCTCACAAGCACTCAGCTTAGAATATATTTGGACCCGGTGGCACTGGTGTGTCAGCCAGCTATGGAGTCAATGGTGAAGGATTACAGGGAGGTGGTGGTGGCTATGGTCGTCCTCAGGTCCTATCACTAGCAAAAAAGTGACATCCGCCGACGGGCCACAACGCACCGGCAGAACGCGAAAGCCCGTCGGCGGATATCCGACGACGGGTCATGTCACGTCGTCGTAACATCCGTCGCCGGATGCGTCACCCGACGCATCTACCCGTCGCGTAACCAAAACACCCGTCGTGCAACAGAACATTGTGCGCCGACGCGTGAAGCCGTCGGCGAAGGAGATCATCCGACGACGGACTAAGGCGCGTCGGATGAAAGATTACCGCGACGGATGTGAACGTGTCGGCGAAATGATTCCCACGACGGGTAGAAAGTACGTCGGTGGAACTGCCTTGGACGACGCTTCCCACGCGTCGGGGAAGCCTTATAAACGACGCGTTACCGAGCATCGTCGGAGTTCACCCGACGCGTCATGACGCGTTGCCGGTGGTCAGCCGACGCGTTGCCGGTGGTCAGCCGATGCGTCCTTGGGCGTCGACGAACTATATTCACCCGACGCGCCATTGCGCGTCGTCTAATAGCAGCCGACGCGTGCTTCTTGCGTCGGCGGAACTGGTCATACGACGCGTGTGAACCCGTCGGCGGAAGGTTTATGTTTTTATGTGGATTTTTCTTTTTTTTTCTTTTGACCTGTTTTCTTCATCACTACACACAATTTTACAATAATGAAAAGAAAAACATAAACAGAAGCACACGTATGCAAAAAAAAAGTTCTATATATATAAAGAACTACAGTGTGTACACCATGGATCCGATGAAAAGATCAAGAATGTGTAAATTTACGAAGTCTACTAAAAACAAAGAGGAAGTGATCTCGACGCGCCGTTTCCATCCATTACAAAATTTGGCAACGGTGGCTTCTTCCACAAATCTGAGGTCAGCTCCCACAACAACCTGAGAACCAAAATAGAAGTATATTACTTCTCCCACCAACATCTAAACTTGCCATTTTGAACTCCAATGTTGCTTATCAGCCAAAATTAGAGATCTTAGCGCAAACTGAACAGCAAGAGTCTGAAGATGGTATTACTGACCTCCAAAATAATACGATCGTCAATGTTGCGGTGGGTGGGACTCTCCATGGCCAGAAGACCCTGCAGAAGCTTAACACGTAGAAAATTAGAGATATATATTTATGCTCATCAATTTAAAATAATGTAGAATACTGAAGACAATTCTTACCTTGCTGTGACTGTGCAAGAAGTAACATTTCTAGCCTCTCCATGCGTGCGCTCATGGCTTGTACCTGCTGGGACAATGCCTCCTTATCCCGTCTCTCCCTCTCCAACTGTTCAGCCAATGCCACATAACTACGAGAGCTGGAAGAGGCACCTCTACGCAGTCGAGCGCCTGTACCAACCCCTCTCTCGTAGCCACCTTTGTGGCCCCCGAACACTGTATCTATTATCGGTGTCACCTCTCTGGGATCCTTGGAGTGAGGAACGTTACTTTCAAAGGCTGCACAGCGCACTGCTTCCTGCACAGTGAAATTAATGAATTAAATAGGTCTGGAAGTTGTATTCAACACAGATCATAAAGCGAAAATATATAACTTACACAGTGTTCAACAGTTATTTCATCTGGATACGTCCCATCCTTCCTCTGATGAGCTTTGATGTATGCCATCAGGAAAGTGTAGCCCTCAGGGTCAGACATACGCTGTAATTAATTTAAGCAGTAAGCAAAAAGAGAGAGAAAGGAAAAATAAGAAGAGTTCCCAGAAGGTAATCATATAAATACCTGTTCCTCTAAGAATCGGGGAAGAGACTTTGACCCAAGGGTATGCGTTGTCTTCAGCTTCTGTCGATTACGAGTGTTCTGCTCATCGATACCCTTACTCCTGACATTGTCCCAATACTTCACAAGGAGAACCCAGTCCTCTTGCCTCATACCAGGTATGGGACAAGTCTTCGATTGCTTCGTCGATCTTCCCATCATAGTGCTCTTTCTTATATGCCGCTCGGTTATCTCTAATGATTTTCTGGAGCACGGGCTTGATAGCCTCCATGGCCTCTTGCTCTGTGACTGGAGCTCCCTCACCATCCACAAAGTTATACTTTGCCTGCAAAAAAAACCGAGTCAGTTTAACCATCACACGTATGAAAATAAATAATTAACTAGCACTTCTTACTTTGATAACGTTAAACCAGGTCTGCAGCTCATGGGGGGGATAGTCACGCCACTGGAGATGCAACGGAAAGTACTGATCGGCCCGTACTACCGTCCCCATGAGATATGACAATGAAGACTGTCGGCCTGCAACCATCTGGCCATCTCTGATAATGACCGTCCAAGGATTATCAGGCAGAAACGAAGATGCCTTAACTTTCCGTTTCCCACGCGGATTTGATGGTTCAGCAACATCTTCTGTTTCTGCCCAATCGGGTCGTTGCGTCTCCATGTCTTCCATAGGGATCGGGCCTGCCAATTTGCAAGTTAGAACACAATTCATATAACACACTACAAAAATATCATTACACTTCAAGTTTACCTGAAGAATAGCTCTCGTGTGATTCAGATTCTGGAAAGAACTCCCTAAACTTACGATTACACTCATCTATAATATGAAAGAGCTAAAATTAGAACACAAACTTTTCAAAACAAAAAAATCTGGTTTATGTTAGTACCCATGTCTGGCATCTGTGAGGATGATGCTACTGTAGCTGGAGCAGAAGCCGGTGCTGTCGGAGTCGGAAGTGGAGTGGCCCGGGCAGGCCGAGTCGGACTCAGGACTGCTGTTGTTCGGGCTGGCCGAACTGCCCGAACTTTGACCCTAGATGGTGACGGTGATGAGGAGTCAATCGGATGCTTCCTCGGTGGCATATTTACCCTGCAAATTTAGAGAGACTATAATTATCAGCTTTCTTCACAAAATAAATAAAATTAGCTATTACGAACCACACTACAATAAAAATGTAGAGATATCAAACTTACGCTATGTTACATTCAAATCTGCAGGATCAATTCTTAATCCAGGACCTAGGTCAGTGCGTACCCACAAAACATCATCAACTTGGTTCAATGCTGTGACGTCTCCGATCCCTTTGTCTTGTGCCAACAAGATGGCCTCATCTTCTTCGGACCTCACATCGACGGGCCCTAGAGGAATGTCGTATGTGTCCCGAGGTCTCCAACGACACACAACTCTCCAAGTTGGATCAACAGGGTCTTCCGAATAAAATACCTGTTGGGCTTGAGATGGATAGATGAAGGGTTCGTCTTCATACGTCTGCCTTGACGAATTCACTAATGTGTAATCAAACCCATCATTAATAGAACCAGTGCCCTTCTTCATATCGAACCATCTGCACTTAAATATGCTGATGGGAGTCCAAGGCCCAACGAAGACTTCGAGTACCTGCCGCAGAACACCGTAAAATACCTCACGTCCTTCCCCCACAGTGGCAATACCACTATTTTGAGTGGTCCGATTTCCATCAACTTGCTCTGTCTCAAACTTATAACCATTCCCAAAAAAACCTTTATACGACTTGGTTTCGGAATTGGGGCCCCGAGCAAGATATTGTACATCTTCTATCGCATCGCCGTGATGCGGTAATTTAATCACCTAAACAATTTGATGATGAGGTGTTAACAGAGCGAATACGCTTTAATGGAAGCACATCAAATTACTGCTTTGGGGGATAAACTCACCCGTGTTCTGAACCACTGCACAAAATGTAAGTGTTGTTCAGTCTGTATCCGATGATCAGTCCATTGGGGGTGCAGCCTTCTCAAGTAGTCTCTATGTTCCCTACAACCAAATGTGGAAGAGCTTAATTAAGTAGTAGTGAATTGGTTGTAGACAGTATAATATTTAGTTAAAGGACTGGAACTACTTACAATAGGTACGAATGAGCCTCTGGAGTGTTGAATAGTAAGAACCGGTGGAGCTGATATAACTCATATGGAGTGAGCATATTAGGACGCGCTGCCCCTAAAGGTCCTGGTTCATACCTCACCGGTCTACTAATCTTGGACTCCATCCCCTGTACATAACGTGCACAGAAAGTAGTTACTTCTTCCATCAAGTAACCTTCTGCAATGGATCCCTCTGGCCGATTTCTATTGCGGATGTAATTCTTCAATGTAAGCAAGTGACGTTCAATTGGGTACATCCATCTGTACTGCACTGGCCCTGCCAGTCTGACCTCTGTTGCTAAGTGTATACTCAGATGGACCATGACGTCAAAGAACGAAGGCGGAAATATTCTCTCTAACTTGCACAAGATTAATGGGATGGCTGCCTCAAGTCTTTCCATGTTTTGCACATCAATCACTTTGGAACACATCTCCCTGAAGTAAGCAGAAAACTCATGCAAAACTTTGCACACCGGAACTGACATCGTTTTCCTCAATGCTAATGGAAGTAGCTGTTGCATTAGAACATGAAAATCATGACTCTTGAGGCCCACTATTTTTCTTGATTTGACTTGTATTTGGTTTGACACCTTTGAACTAAAACCGGATGGGAGCTTTAATTCCTTCAATACACGTATAAAACGTGTTTTTTCATCCTTTAATAACTTACCAGCAACTTTTTTCGACGGCCGTGGATGGAGTTGTTTCCTTATGTTAAGCGCCTGCAAGTCTAATCTGGACTTCAAGTTATCCTTTGACCTTCCATCCTTTTCCAAAAGTGTACTCAAAATACTGTCACATACATTCTTCTCGATGTGCATGACATCTAAGTTGTGGCGAATGAGTAGACTACTCCAGTACGGAAGTTCAAAAAATACACTCCTCTTTTTCCATCCTTCGGGCAAACTGTTGGCCTCCGCCAGAACCCCTTTCCCCTTCCTAAACACAGCGTTTTCATGCCCCACCAGACTATTCATAATGTCCTCGCCAGATAAGGGAAGAGGGTTTCCATCTAGTTCTTCTGTCCCATCAAACGACCTCTTATCTACACGCCACGGATGATCATTCGGTAGAAACCTTCGGTGCCGCATGTACACACACTTTCGACTGTGCGGCAGATATGACGAACCAGTGCTGACGTGACAGGTGGGACATGCTTTGTACCCCTTCGTACTCCAACCAGACAACATGCCATATGCAGGAAAGTCTGATATTGTCCACATTAACGCTGCACGCATTTGAAAGAATGACCTTGTATGTGAATCGTAAGTTCGCACTCCAGACTCCCATAACATTTTTAGCTCATCAATCAGCGGTTGCAGGTAGACGTCAATGTCGTTTCCTGGGGACTTTGGTCCATCAATAAGAAGGGTCATCATAAAATATGGTTGTTTCATTGCCAACCAAGGAGGAAGATTGTAGACAGTAATGGTCACTGGCCATGTACTATGGCTTGACCCTGTCCCAAACCTAAATGGGCTGAAACCGTCACTTGCAAGACCCAATCGAATGTTCCGGTGATCGGAACTGAAGGATGGATACAATTTGTCAAAGTGTTTCCATGCTACCGAATCTCTGGGGTGAATCATCTTTCCCGCTTCAGTTGCAGGTGCTGAACCATGCCATGTCATAAACTCAGATGTTATGTTGGACATAAACAACCGTTGCAACCTCGGCAACAAGGGAAAATGTCTAAGGACCTTTGCAGGTCTTGAAGCGGTCTGCACTCTCCCCTTTTTCTTGACTGCCCATCTTGAGGATCCACATGTTGGACACTTATCGAGTTCTTTGAAATCATTCTTGTATAATATACAGTCGTTCGGACATGCATGGATCTTCTCGTAACTCAATCCCAAGTCTGCCATCGTTTTCTTTGACTCATACCAACTTCGTGGCAGCACATTATCTGGGGGAAGGGCGTCTTTAAGAAGGGAGACAACATCTGAGAACGATTTGTTGCTCCATCTGTTCAAACACTTTATTTGGAATAAGTGCACCATGAAACTCAGTTTTGAGTATTTCTGACATCCTCCATATAGCGGCTTCTTCGCCTCTTCCAGTAGCTTTTGAAATTTCTGTACTTCTGCATCATCAGGATCATTTGGTGCACAGTCTTGTTCCATATTGTGCATGAAAGCATCACCCAACATCCTTCCCATCTCCTCACCATGGCCACTCGGCACATTAATGTCAGACTGATTTTGTGGTCTCTCTCCATGGTATGACCAGGTTTCGTATAAAGGGAAAAAACCCTGTAGGACTATATGGGTCTTGATGGTCTCATAGTCATGGTTCTGTCCATTTTCACACTTCCGACATGGACAACGTACAAGACCATTGCCTTGCACTCCCAACCTTTCTCTTGCATCATCTATAAAAAAATTTACACCTGCAACAAATCTTGGATGACACCGGGCCGGCTTTGTCTTGTACGCATACATCCATCTCTTGTCATTCAAATAGTCCGTATCCATGGTAATTCTGGAAGATAATCTACATAAAAGAAAAAGATTGGGTGTTTAACACTCAATTGGGTAACTCACCATGCTAAAAATCTTCAAGGCCATGACTACCCACAACCCTTATTCGAACGAAAAAATCAAATACGGTGGTGATGGTAGTGCACGAAACGGACGACAACCGTAGCCTTGAAAGATTGGACCTCTTGGCCTTGAGATACCAAAAATCAGACATGGTGAACAACACCTAAACCAGTGGCCTTATCATGGATTCTCCATTGGAGAGATAGAGGAAGGGAGAATCAAATAGTGGAACGGAATTTGAGAGACAATTGAGACAAGAGAGAGAACATCTGAGTTGAGAAAGAGAGAGAGAGAGAGAGAGAGAGAGAGAGAGAGAGAGAGAGATAAAGAGAGAAAAAGAGAGAGATGTAAGATTTTAAAAACGGAATCTTAATTCAGAGAGAGAGAGAGAGAGAGAGTGAAAAAAAGAAAGAAGTTTACCATTTTGAAACAGAATTGTAACTTGGAGAGAGAGACCAAGAGAGGGGGAGAGAGAAAAAAGAGAGACTTTAAGAGTGTAAAACAGAATTTACATTCAGAGGGGAAGAGGGAGAATATAAGAGAGAGATGTAAAAGTTTAAAACAGAATCTTAAATCAGAGAGAGAGAGAGAGATAGAGAGAGAGAGAGAGAGAGAAAATAAGAGGGAGATTGGAATAGTTTAAAACAGAATTCTAAATCAGAGAGAGAGAATAAGAGAAAAAGAGAGAGAGGTTAAAGAGTTCAAATCAGAAGTTCAATTCAGAGGGAGAGAGAAAGAGAAAAAGAGAGAGAGGTTAAGAGAGAATAGGATAGAGATGTAAGAATTAAAAACAGAATTTTAATTCAGAGAGGGAGAGAGAGAGAGAGAGAGAGAGAGAGAGAGAGAGAGAGAGAAAAGAAAAGAGAATTAGAAGTATAAAACAGATTTTGAGGGTAAACAGTAAGAGAGTGAGAGATAGAGAGGCAATTCAAGGAGCAACCAAACAGAGACAAACACACATCCACCATTGATTTGCACAAAAACACATCCCGTCATCATTCAACCCATGATTGCAACACCATGCAAAAATCATTCTCCAAAAACAATATATCTTTAATACAATCCACGACACAAACCTTAACAGAGAATTAATTCTAATACATTCTTCTCAGTAATTAAAACAACACTAACGACAATTTAAAACTTACTCGTTACTGTTATGCAGCGGCTTTCGGGACCGTGGTCTGTCTCTGATTTTCGCCCGACGATTGCCTCACGCTGGTTGTCAACAGAGGGGTAGAGGACGGCGAAAATTTATGCAACCAAAATAAGAGAAACTAGTGAGAATAATGTCGAAGAAGGAAAAGGGGAAGCAAATGAAAGTTTATGGAACCAAAATAAACTTACCTACGGCGAAGAACAAACTCTTGCCGGCGGGAGAGGAACTAACAGCTTGGTTCGACGCATAGTGGCTGGCCGGAACGCCGAGCACGCGCGCCACCGCAAAACGGGGTGTTTGGCTTTGGAAGAACGCGGTTTGAAGAAAGACACATAGTAGGACCTTCGGCCGGAGGACTACGCGAGACGTCGAGACGAAGAAAGACGAGAAATTTCCGGCTGAATGCCGGGGGCACGCCGAGGAACGCCGGGGGAACACCGGGGAACGCCGGGGAAGGCTTCGCGCGTTCGATTCCGTCGACGCGTTTCGACGGCTTCCGTCGAAGGAAAGGGTTTAAATTTCAGTAACCCTGTCTTCCCGTTACGCGCGTAACGCTGGGCGGGAAGCAAGGATGGAATATATAAACCCGTCGGCGGAGACAAAACTCCCAAAAGAAATACAGCCGACGCAAGTCAATGTCCGTCGGCGGAAGAGAATGACGATTCCCCCGACGGGTCGACGAATAAAAAGGCGTCGGCGCTTCCCGACAGAGTCCGCCGACGCGTGCAAGCTTGCTTCGCCAGACGAAACCT
Source organism: Aristolochia contorta (assembly GCA_022405105.1). Lineage (NCBI taxonomy): Eukaryota > Viridiplantae > Streptophyta > Magnoliopsida > Piperales > Aristolochiaceae > Aristolochia > Aristolochia contorta. The sequence goes on from CM039668.1 coordinate 10,807,824, forward strand.
GCAGTTCCCCCGACAGGTGACTGCAATACTGCGTCGGCGTTTGAGTTAGTTATCGCCCAACGCGCGTTAGCGGACGTCGGCGGAAGCGATCTTTGGTTCCGCCGACGGGTTGGAGCAGCGGTGCGTCGGTGCTTCAGCTCTTTGTCCGCCGACGCGTCTGAAGTGGCGTCGGCGGAAGTGTTTAGTTATCCCGCCGACGGGTGTGATGGTTTTTGTGTTGTTCTGCCGATGTGTCTTAAAACCCGTCGGCGGAAGGTCTCTCCGCCGACGTGAAGAGTTGCACCCGTCGGCGGAGGGCACTTTTTTACTAGTCTATATATTGACGGACGAACACAAAACAACAACAACAACAACAACAACAAAAATTAGAGCACACAATGTGCTAATTAATAACGTGTAACTCTGTTCATATATGAATCAACAATATTGAGGCTGCAAAAGCTTCAACAGAATTTCAGGAATCAACTTACCTTGCAGAATACGGTATTGAAAAGAAAAAACATACATCATACACTACTAGAAAAACACATTCCATTGGCGGTTGAATTCGCCGTCGGAGAAGCTCAAACCTGCCGGTGGAGAAGCTCAAACCCGCCGGTGCAGAAAAGCTCAAACCTGCCGGTGGAGAAGCTCAAACCCGCTGGTGCAGAAGAGCTCAAACCCACCGGCGGGTGAAGACTCGGCAGACCTAGGAGTGTCGGCGGAATAGTTTCAGAGACGAAAACAACCACCGGACAGGAATTCTTCCTCCGCCCGCGGTTGAGGAAAATCATCGCCCAAACGAATTGCCACCGACAGAGAGACATTTCGCCGATGACTATTCGCCATCGGCGGAGCGTCTCTCCACCAGCGACTTTCCGACATCTGCACAGACTCCCCATGCCGACAGCTTCCTTTCGTCGGTGGAAAATCAGCAAAACGCCGACGTATTTGACCGTCGGCAGAATGAGTCTCCCCCGGAAGCTTGATTCAACCGTTGCTGATGACAGTTATAATGGCGGAGGTAATTGTTTTTACAATTTGTTTCTAATTTTTTATACAATTTGTTTTTAATTTTTTTTACAATTTGTTTTTAATTTTTTTTTAATTTACCTGTTATGTTACCTAGTATTCATATCAAACTTATGACAGAGCTGGTAAACAAAACTCTTAAAAGATGCAACATACTATTAAAACGCACTAAATATACATATCAAACATATTACAACCAAAATATAATTCATGCTCCAATACTTTAACCCATTACAAAAAAAATATATACAATATTTTACACTGGTAAAAAAAAAATATACAAGCAGTGTTAAACTTAACACAACGAAGAAGAAAAATCAGTTATGTGAGTGATCGCTCCCTTGTTGGTTTGAAGACCCTGCACATTAACATAAGTTTAATGATATTATATTGAAATATATAACATTATAAATAAATTATAATTTGGAAATAATACTAACCTGCAGATGGCTGGAGAGAGGCTCGCCAATGGTTGTGTTCTTGCAACTGGTCCTGCATCAACAACACCCTCTCAAATAGTCTTTATATTCCCTTCAAATAATTCAAATAGTTTCATGAAGAAAGTTTTATTCATAAATAAAATATTTTTGGAGAAACAATAGATTATACTTACAACAGGTATGGCTGAGTCTCTGGAGTATTGAAAAATAGAAAACGATGGAGCTGATACACCTCTTCAGTAGTTTGCATATATGGACGAGCAACCCCTAAAGGATCATCCTAGTACCTTACTGGCCTAGTAACCTTTGACTCCAACCCCTCAATATAACATGCGCAAAAAGTTATTACTTTTTCCATCAAGTATCCTTCTGCAATGGAGACCTCTGGCCGATTCATGTTACGAATGTAATTCTTCAATGTTAGCAAGTGGCGTTCAATTGGGTACATCCATTTGTAATGAATTGTCCCTGCCAATATTACCTCCGATGCCAAGTGTAATGTCACATGAATCATGATATCAAAAAACGTTCATGGAAAATCCTCTCTAGGTTACACAGGATGACTGGAATACCTAACTCTATCTTCTCTATCTTTTTCACATCAACAACTCTAGAACATAAATCCCTGAAATAAGTGCAATATTCATTTATTACTTTGGCAATGGGCTTCGAAATTAATCTCCTCAACGCTAACAAAAGGAGTTGTTGCATGAAAACATGGTAGTCATGACTCTTAAGGCCCATTATTTTCCTTGCGTTGACTTGGAATTGACTAGAGATTTTTAAGGAAAAACCCGTTGGGAGTTTAAATTTCTTCAAAACACGGAGAAACCTTGGTTTTCTTCCTTTGTCAAATTGTATGAGGCACGAGGAATGATTACCTTACCATCAACCTTTTTTGAAGGCTTGGGGTGGAAAAATTTTCTTATATTAAGACCTTACATATCTTACCTGGATTTTATCTTATCCATTGACTTCCCGTCATTTTTCAAAATTGTATTCAAGATACTTTCACGTACATTTTTCTCGATGTGCATGACGTCAAAGTTAAAGTGAATGAGTAGAGTGCTCCAGTATGAAAGATAAAAAAATGCTCTTCTTCTTCCACCCTTCAGGCAAATAACGTGTATATGTCCGATGTCCTTTTCCCTTTCCAAACACAACATTTTAAAGTCCTCGTAAGTTGACAATGTCATCACCTGATAATCCTGGGGGTGGGTGCACCATCACGTTCCTCAGTCCCATCAAATGACTTCTTATCTGCCCTCCATTGGTGACTTTCTAGTAGAAACCTTTAATGACGCATGTAAACATATTTTCGACTATGGGGCAAATATGACGAAGCAGTGTTCACGTGACAAGTAGAAAAAAATTTAACTTTTCCGTACTCCAGCCATACAACATTGCGTATGCAGAACACTCTGATAGGGTCTACATGACTGCTGCTCGCATCTGAAAAAATGACTTGATTTGTGTAGATTCCAATAAAATCTTTAACTTATCAATAAATGGCTATAGGATTACGACAATATCATTTCTCGGTGACATCAGACCATCAATAAGAAGGGTCATTATTAAATAACTCTGCTTTATTGCCAACCAAAGAGGCGGGTTGTAGATAGTAATTGTTACTAGCCATGTACTGTGGCTTGACCAAGACCCAATCTTAAATGGACTGAAACCGTCTCTCGTAAGGCCAAGTCTCACATTTCGTATGTCAGAACTAAATGATGGATACATAGAATTAAAGTGTTTCCAAGCAATAGAATTCCTAGGGTGTATCATCTTTCCTTCTTCAGTTGGGGGAACCGATCCATGCCATGTCATAAATTTTGATGTTTTAGGAGACATTTACTGCTGCTGCAACCTCAGAACCAATGGAAAATGTTTAAGGATCTTCACAGTTTTGTAGTAGTCTCATATTTCCCTTTTTTTGCCTAACCATCTTGACAAACTACATCTTGGGAACACATCCAAATCTTTGTATTCATTTCTGAATAATAAATGGTCGTTCGGGCATACATGAATTTTTTCGTAACTCAAACCCAAGTTTGCCATCATTTTCTTCGACACATACCAACTTCGTGGAAGCAAATTGTCCGTTGGAAGGACGCCTTTTGGAAGTGAAACAACATATAAAAATGATTTGTTACTCCATCTATTCAAACACTTCAATTGGAATAAACGTACCATGAAAGAAAATTTCGAGTATTTATCACATCTCTTCTAGTAACTGTTCAAATTTGCGCAATTCTGAGTGATCGACTTCGTGCTCCATATTGTCATCCTCCACATTTGCATGAAAGCATTACACAACATTGTTTCCATCTCTACACTGTGACCAGTGTCCGTAGAATTGTCATTTTCGTGACGTTGGGGTAGTTCTCAATTATGTATCCAGGTTCCATACATTGGGACAAATCTCTCTAGGACAATGTGGGTCTTGATTATCTCGCATTCAACATACTGACTTTTTCACATTTCCAGCATGGAAAATGCATAACACAATTCCACTTCACACCCAATTGCTGTTTTACATAATCTATAAAGAAATTGACTCCACCCACAAATCTAGGATGACATCAAGTTGGCTTGGTCTTGTACTCATACATCTATTTCTTTGTCATTAAAATAGTCCATCTCTGCGATAATTGTTAAAGATAGACTACACACAACAAACAAATTGTTCTTTAGTACTTTAGGGAGGCGACTCACAACCTACACTTTATCTCCATCATTATCCCCATGAATCTCACTATGTCCAATTCTCCTCCTCTTACCTTCACACTCACAATCGGCTGGACTACTTGGGTGTGGAAGAGAGGATGAAAAAAATGACATTTTCGAGTAGACAAGATACGGGACAGAAATACACCATTGTGTGAAATACCTATCTAATATTATAGAAAAAGAGTACTACTCCTAATGCACAATTGATCATTCTGTCCAAGAGAGCCAAATAGTACTACAAATAAGCATTCTAACAAGACAAGCAATGTATATAACGCTAAAGAGAGAAAGCTCCACAATCCCCAATGGCAATGTGGCTGCTTTCCACAATACTAGCTAGTTCACGTATTATTAGGCACAATATGTCACATTATGATCAATACTAGCTAGTCCACCTTATGATCAATACTGAGAGATGGAGAGAGAGAATTAGAGAGTGAAACAGAATCTGAGAGAAAACTGAGAGAGACATTTGACAAGAGAGAAATTTGTGAGAGATATAGAGAGGAAGTCAGAGAGAGAGATAAAGGAGAGAGACAGAGAGAGAATTAGAGAGTGAAACATAATTTGAGAGAAAGTGAGAGAGAGAATTTTGCTAGAGAGAATATGAGAGAGAGAGAGTTTTAACTAGAGAGAATCTGAGAGAGAGGAGAGAGATTTAACTAGAGGAATCTGAGAGAGAGAGAGAGAGAGTTTAAACTAGAGAGAATCTGAGAGAGAGTTTTAACGAGAGAGAGAGAGAGAGAGTTTTAACTAGAGAGAGAGAGTTCTAACTAGAGAGAGTTTTAACTAGAGAGAGAGAGTTCTAACTAGAGAGAGTTTTAACTAGAGAGAGAGAGTTCTAACTAGAGATAGAGTTTTAACTAGAGAGAGATTTTTAACTAGAGAGAGAGAGTTTTAACTAGAGAGAGAGTGAGTTTTAACTAGAGAGAGTGATTTTTAACTAGAGAGAGAGAGAGAGAGAGTTTTAACTAGAGAGAGAGAGAGAGTTTTAACTAGAGAGAGAGAGAGAGTTTTAACTAGAGAGAGAGAGAGAGTTTTAACTAGAGAGAGTTTATGTAGAGAGAGAGAGATAGAGAGAGAACTTTAACTAGAGACAGAGAGAGAGTTTTAACTACAAAGAGAGAGAGAGAGGGAGATTTTTAACAAGGGAGAGAGATATTTTTAACTAGAGAGAGAGAGAGAGTTTTAACTAGATAGAGAGAGAGAGAGTTTTAACTAGATAGAGAGAGAGAGAGAGAGAGTTTTAACTAGATAGAGAGAGAGTTTTAACTAGAGAGAAAGGGAGAGTTTTAACTAGAGAGAAAGGGAGAGTTTTAGCAAGAGAGAGAGAGAGTTTCAACTAGAGAGAGAGAGTTTTGACTAGAGAGGGAGAGAGTTTTAACGAGAGAGACTTTTAACTAGAGAGAGAGTTTTAAATAGAGAGAGAAAGTTTTAACTGGAGAGAGGGAGAGTTTTAACTAGAGAGAGAGAAGGTTTTAACTAGAGAGAGAGAGTTTTAACTGGAGAGAGGGAGAGAGTTTTAACTAGAGAGAGAGAGGGTTTTAACTAGAGAGAGAGAGTTTTAACTAGAGAGAGAGAGTTATAACTTGAGATAGAGAGAGTTTTAACTAGAGAGAGAGAGAGAGTTTTAACTAGGGGGAGAAAGAATTTTAACTAGAGAGAGAGAGAGAGCGTTTTAACTGGAGAGAGAGAGTTTTATTTAGAGAGAGTTTTAACTTGAGAGAGAGAGAGTTTTAACTTGAGAGAGAGAGTGTTTTAACTAGAGAGAGAGAGAGGTTTAACTAGAGAGCGAGGGTTTTAACTGGAGAGAGAGATAGAGTTTTAACTAGGGAGAGAGAGAGTTTTAACAAGAGAGAGAGAGAGAGTTTTAACTAGGGAGAGAGAGAGTTTTAACTAGGAGGAGAGAGAATTTTAACTAGAGAGAGAGAGATCGTTTTAACTTGGAGAGTGAGAGAGTTTTATTTAGAGAGAGTTTTATCTTGAGAGAGAGTGTTTTAACTAGAGAGAGAGAGCTTTAACTAGAGAGAGAGAGAGAGAGAGTTTTAACTGGAGGGAGAGAGAGAGAGAGTTTGAAGTAGAGAGAGTTTAAACTAGAGAGAGTGAGAGAGTTTTAATCTAGAGAGAGAGTGAGAATTTTAACTAGAGAGAGAGAGAGTTTTAACTTGAGAGAGAGAGAGAGTTTTAACTAGATAGAGAGAGAGTTTTAACTAGAGAGAGAGGTAGAGTTTTAACTAGGGAGAGAGAGAGAGAGTTTTAATTAGAGAGAGAGAGAGAGAGAGAGAGAGTTTTAACTAGGAAAAGAGAGAGAAAGAGAGAGAGAGTTTTACCTAGGAAAAGAGAGAGAAAGAGAGAGAGAGTTTTAACTAGGAAAAGAGAGAAAGAGAGAGAGAGTTTTAACTAGGAAAAGAGAGAGAAAGAGAGAGAGAGTTTTTACTAGTGAGAGAGTTTTAACTTGAAAGAGAGAGAGAGAGTGTGTTTTAGCTACGGAGAGAGATTTTTAACTACAGAGATAGAGAGAGTTTTAACTAGAGAGAGATAGAGAGAGAGAGAGAGTTTTGACTATGGAGAGAGAGTTTTAACTAGAGAGAGAGAGAGTGAGAGAGTTTTAACTAGAGAGAGAGAGAGTGAGAGAGTTTTAACTAGAGAGAGAGAGAGTGTGAGAGAGAGAGAGGAAGTAAGAGGGAGAGAGATGAAGTCAGAGAGAGAGAGATCAGAGAGGAAGTCAGAGAGAGAGAGAGGAAGTAAGAGGGAGAGAGAGGAAGTCAGAGAGAGAGAGAGAGATCAGAGAGAATGGGAGAGAGAATTATAGAGTGAAATAGAATTTGAGAGAGAGAGAGAGAGTGTGAATGAGAGAGAGAGAGTTTTAACTAGATTTAGATCTGAGAGATAGAGAGAACTCAATAAAATGAAATGGCAACAAGTAGACCATCCACAGAGCACTAGATTATTTCGCTTGGTAAAAAAGTAATTTGAAATATGTACTGGGGAATATTGATTGACTCATACAAATATTAAATAAACAAAAAATAGGTTTCAAGAAAGGAAATTGGGATAATTAAGTTTTTCAGAATTAGTTTTTTAAGTTAGAAAAACACAAACAAAAGGAGAAAGAAGGGATCATAATAAGAGCAGCAGGAACAATTCTAATTAAATTATTGAATGAATCATACAATATTAAGGAAACAAAAATTTCATCCAACTATGAAATTACTCGACCATTACATTAAACTGCCTCTGCGGAAAACACATCCATAGTACTTCTATCCATTGAAAAATGAAAAAGAACATGCATCACAATACACATGCTCACAACATGCATACTCATCTAACTATGAAATTAAGCACACCACCTTACGGAAACAAAAGCCTAACCTTAGCTGTGTGAATGCCTCAACGTTCGTTGCAGAAGAAACTCGTTGCCGGAGAAGCTTGTCGCCTGGAGAAACGGAGAAGCCGGAAAGCTTGTCGGCTCAAAGCATGTTGGCTCAAAGCTTGTCGGCTCCAAGCTCATCGCTTTAGAAGCCCTTATATTGGGGGAAGTTCAGAGAAATGGGAAGGTCGCGGTGAAACCAGGGAAATGGGAAGGCCGTAGTGAAACCAGAGAAATGGGAAGGTCACGGACAAAGCAGAGAGAAAGGAAAGTCGCAGGGAAATTGGAATATCGTGGGAAAGCCGGAGCTCGGTCGCGGGAAAGCCGGAGCTCGGTCGTGGGAAAGTTGGAGCTCAGTCGCGGGAACGCCGGAGCTTGGTTGTAGGAAGAGGGTTGAACGACGAGCGCGAGGGAAACCAAATTTTCGCGGGTGACGGGCGTAACGGGTCACAACATAGGAACAGTTAAATAAATCGGGTAATATAAACAGACATGGGCTTCAAAGGCCCATGCCCATGTATAAAAGAGGGAGCCCAACTGGCCGTTACCATTCCGCCAGCTGTTGGGTGATGTAATTCGATATTCAGCGGGCGGAAGGGCCACTCCGCCGGCCGAAGAGACTTCCGCCGGCGGATCAGAAATCAGCCGTGCGGAAGCTGTCTTTCTAGTAGTGATATATAAATAACAGCAGTAATTTTTAAACTATATTTTTTTTCTTGCTTCTCCTGGGCCTGGCGCGCTCTTTTTATATAAACTAGGCTTCAGAAGCAATTAGAACAGTGCGTTTAGATGTACAATAGAGTACCGAGAATGGAAATTTTAGCAAGAATGTCTGCCGCAGCATATGCTGCTGGTCGTGTGGCAGTACAGCCAATATTAGCGAGCAAGGTATACTGTTCGTCTTCCCCATTAGTTTTTACAGTCAGGAACTGACCCCCCTATTGTAAATGGAGGAGGTTTCGTTGTGAGAAACTATCAGCAGGAGTTGGTTGTCCGGGCTGATTCTGGCAATACTGCTCCTATAAATAGTCTATAAAAACGGTCTGTAGGGAATTATCTGCAGTAGGGGTCTTTTTTCAGTTGGTTTCTGATTTTGATATCTATAGAATGACACTTTGTAATAAAGTCTGAAATAGTGGTTTAATATATATGCAATCGTTTCCTCCTTTGAAGAATTACTTAGTTATTTATTTTAAATTTTAAATTTTTATTTTTGTAGAGTAGTTTAAAAAATTGTCAACAAAAAAAGGCTCTAAACACTCAAATGAAGTGTGTTTATTTGTTAAGGGGTGCAACGAAGTCAGGGGCGATGAGTGCACCCAACCGCACGAACCGAGCGTAAGGCGGAGACAATATGTGAACCGTACATACCCAAAGGCGGACCTTTTCATTTGGCTTTTCATCTGACCCGAACCAACCTCAAATTGCGCAGCTGTTGAACATGTCAAGGATAAATGGATCCTAGCGAACCGGACCAAAGAAAAAACAACTATCTGAATTTAAAAAGAGTTTTAAATTCGTATGGGAGATAGGATATTTGAATTCAGATAGACATGAATTCCAATTTAGATAGAATATACTTTCATTTGATTTTATGATAGGATAAATTTTGTCTTCTTAGGGTTTTTTTGTTATTTTCTTCCTAACTTATCCTTCTTGGTAGATATGAGTCTAAATATGCTGATGGTATTTTCCAGCACGTATCTAGTCTGTTGTTTCTGTCAAGATGGAGAGATGTGTTGAACATCTTTGTTTAGTTGTGCCTTGTCTAGTGCCTTTCCTCTTAGGTGTCAACACGCATGTAAATGGGTAATAAACTGTATGGGTAAGGGTATTCTATCTACTGTTTCCGTGTGATGACAATTTACCCATTTAGTATCCCTTTCCATTTATCACCCATTTTTTCAACGGGTAATTGGGTAATAAACAGGGAAATGACAAAACAAAATAAAAATTATCAAAAACTTCAAAAAAGAAAAAATAAGGAAAATTATTTCTAAAAATATATCAATTGAAATACAATCAAATAGTACTTTTGACAGCTTTTTTTTTAATACTTCCAACACTTGTTACAAATTAACATAAAAATCAAATAAATATACAATGTGTCCATTACACTTGTTAATTGATATTCAAATACATATGATATCTTGATATCAAAATTATCCTAACTTCACACAAGCATTTGTACTTGCTTGAATAAGGTTATGGATATGGAAAAATAAAAAATTTATGTTAAAGCTAAATGGATAAATACATTTATCATATTACTCTTACTTAAACGGTAAATTGGTAAAACGGGTTTGGAAGAGCTATTTTTGTTTCCGTTCCGTTTATTAAATGGTATAACGGAATATGGTTGAACAGTAAGTGGTAGAATGGTAAACGGAAATTAATATTCTATTTTTTGCTTTGTTCTCTTTAATATTCAGTCTGATGGTAGCACAAGAAATCGGTCGTGATAAAAAAAAAGAGTGGGTAATCGGCTAATGTTTACGTCCCTAGGTGTCAGGTCAGCACCTAATGATATATGAATTTATTTTTTCTTATTACTAAACCACCCTGAGTTCTTTCTTTTTTCTATTTTCCAAGGTTTTTCTTAAATCTGCTAGAATCCTATTGGTGAAGTTGTTCATTCTTAGCGGGAGGAAAGGTAAGTGAATGGAAAGTAATTCAGTGATCCGAATGGGCCGAGGAGGGTGATGTATGATGGGAGGCCTTGGATTTCAGTCAGGGGCTTAGTGTGATGCTCTATTTTAAAAAGAAAAATGATATTAATACTTCCTGATTTTACTTCGCGGTTTTACACCGTGACATGGCTGCATAGTTGGTGGTCTAGGTAAGAGAAAATCTTGGCTTTAGGGTTTACCCATAGAATAGGTTGATAATATTTTATTAAAAAATTAAAATTATGCAGATTTTATCTCTGACTTTATCTCTTACTAAACAATAACATGGATGCCACATCAGGATGTAAAGTCTTGGGAGTAAAAACCCGTAGTACTTATATCACTACTTTTTTAAAAATTAAAGTCACTGAAGAGTGATTCCCAACCTGATGGTAGATACTTGCTCCTTGTATCAGTGTTATCTTTTTTACACACCCAAACTTTTAGTAGCAAGAACTGGAATGGGGAAATTGTATTCTAAACAAAATTTGGGAATTTTGTTTGTATATTTGTTGCATGATTGTTGTCATCCCTGGCGATTAGGTGGGCATTGGATGAATTCTTTAGCATTAGAAACAATTCAATTATATATGGACCTCGCTGCTTTAAAGGCTTTTATTTAGTTTGTACCTATAACTACTAATAGTTTTGCAAAATAAACCAATATATTAAGAGTTTAGTTTGTTACAAATATACCAAATGAACATTATGTTTAAACAGATGAAAGATATTAATTAGCTATATCTTGGCCATACATATGTCAAGCAAAAATGTGGGAGAAAGTTAAACAAAAAAAATAAGTTGATGTGTTATTGTTTTCTATAAAGTTGTATTAATTTTCTAAATACTAAGGGGCATCCCTTGCTGAAATATATTGAGTAAACCACACTTTGAGATGATTAACAAATAGTTGCAGGGTGTGACCAACTATTTATTATAAATTTATTCATATAATGAATAGTGAATCAGTGATTACAATACATATATCTCTTTAACATCATGTAGAAAAGCACATATATATGAGACTAGTTTTATCACTGCATGCATGAACCATGGCCTAAAGATCATTTAGATATAGGAGCGGTACACTCAGCTCACAAGTAGAACATATGTTGGACTCGCTGTTTCTACAGGTGCCTCATCCATGTTCTGGTGAATGAGTAGGGAGCGGAGGCGGTGGTGATGATGCTCGTCCCCGCAGGATCCTATGTATTGATTGATAAACAAAAATTAAGATATTCTTAATTGAAAAAATGAAATAAAAATAATACTTTACCGAAGAGATAAACTAATGGACAAGTGTCCAAAGAGAATTTAGAAAGTAAAATACCTGCCATTGGTAACGTTAATGCAGCTACCGGCGAAGAGGAGTAAGAAGACGATACACCAACGCAGAAAAATTAAGAGCTTCATTTTCTTTTTTCACTGATCAAAAAGTTGATCGATCCAAACAGCTGATGTTCTCTCCGAATTAACTATGGTCAGATTTCTAACCCTAAAAGAGGGACACGAGGACTTTACCAATAGGCAAGTGCGGATCCCCTCCTATTAATTTGTAGATAGGGAAATGACAAGAGTTTCTAGCTCTTAATTATTACGTCTCTATCTCTGTCTCCGTCCATCCTAAAGTGTGGAACTGTTCAATATCTGACCAGACTGGAAACGATCAACATCTCAATGTGGAAACCACTATGGAATTATTCGTCAAGGCCAAGGATTGAGTATTAGGAGTATCAACGAGACCACTCTTGTGGAAACCACTCTATGGAATTAAATATCAGGAGTACTGTATTTATAACATAAATATTAACAACATACTAATTAGACAACTTATGTGGATGTCATAATGAATTGATTTAGAGGAAAATATAATTCCTTGCCAAACACGGCGAAGACCATTTCTGCGTCTTTAGTCTACATATATTTCCTGTCTCCGTCATAGAGATGGGATAATATTAATAAATAATATCAATTTTAAGGAGCAATAGTAGTGCTATCCTTTGTATAATATTTGGAGAATTTGAATAGTCGCCTAGACGTTTTATTAGTTTTAGGCAGATGACATCTTTGATAGTTAAGACCATACTACTGGAGACTTGACCTCACTGCAGGGCATTTTCAAAGTTTCAACTCCAAGGAAACTTTCAAGATATGCGGAGAAGAATATTGACTTATTGTCATCATTTCTACTGAAAAAGGATCAATTATATTTAGAGTGGTGATATGCGTCAACCATATTTTATTGCAAAGGTCAATTTACAGTGTGGCGTCCTCGCTGGTAGTTGAGGAAAGAGATAAAGTTGGATCTATCTTCGTATTCTATAAGTAACCCTAAACCCTAAACCTTAAGTGGACTCCAACGAGGCTGCCAAGAGGACTGTCACATCACGATGTAAAGCCTCAGAGTAAAACATGGAAGTATTGATATTATTTTTCTTATATTTATGCTAAAAACAACTAAAGACATTACTTATATATGAAAAAAGATATCAATACTCCAACTTTATCTCGTCGGCAATCCTCTTGGCAGCCTCGACTCCAGATAAGGTTTAGGGTTTAGAGTTACCCATAGAATAGGAAGATAGATCCAAATTTATCTCTTAGCTGGATTGTCAACTAGGACGCCACGCCACATTGTAAACCCTCATTGTAAGATATGGTGGTACGCAGATCCACGTAAGAGATAAAGTCATATCTGTCTTCCTATTCTATGGGTAACCCTAAACCCTAAACTTTATTTGGATATTGGCAACTAGGATAGCCACATCATGATGTAAAGCCTCACGGTAAAATATTGCAGTACTGATATCCTATATATATTACCCAACAACTAGAAATTCAATAATGATGAGTGAATTAACACTCTTATATAACATGAGTGAATTAACACTCTTATATATCATGAGTGAATTAAAAAGTGATTTCTTGCTTTAATTTATATTCACAGTTGAGAAGTCAAACATGAGTGAATTAACTCTTATACAACATACCTCATCAGTGAGTTATATTAATGAAAAATTCAAATTAATAAAATAAAATAATGTTATTAATGTGAAAAGTGAAATTCAAATTAATATAATGAAATAACATTTAAATGTGTATTACATATGCATGTAATACAAACAATATGAGATGACGAGCTCAATTTATTTGTGAATTTGTCGGCATGCAAATTTTTATATGGACTCATTAAGTCCTAAACTTCTAATCCAAATATGGTTGTAGATCTAAAACTTCTAAATGAAAGATTATGATTTTATGCTCTCTTTCATGAGTATACAACAATTGCTTCTTTAAGTCACATCGTCCCTCTCTCTCTCTCTTTCTCTCTCTCACTCTCTCTCTCCCTCTCTCCCTCTCTCCCTCTCTCCCTCTATCTCTCTGTCTCTCTGCCTCTCTCTCTCTCTCTCTCTCTCTCTCTCTCTCTCTCTCTCTCTCTCTCTCCTCCCTCCCTCTCTCTCTCCCTCTCCCTCTCCCTCTCTTGCTTTCTCTCCCTCTCTCGCTCTTTCCCTCTCTCGCTCTCTCTACCCTCCCTCTCTCTTCCCCCCTCTCTCTCTCCCTCTCTCTCCCTCTCTCTCCCTCTCTCTCTCTCAATCTCTCTCCCTCTCTCAATCTCTCTCTCAATCTCCCTCTCTCTCTCTCGCTCCTCTCTCCCTCTCTCTCTTTCGCTCCTCTCTCCCTCTCTCTCTCCATCTCTCTCTCTCTCTCTCTCTCTCTCTCTCTCATAAAATGTTCCTCCCAATCGAAATTGTATGCGCTTTTTATTTTTCTATTTAATATATCATTCAGACCAGTGTTTTAAAAACCGAACTGGATTCATCCGAAACCGGCACCTTGTACGGTTCAGTTTGCTCAAAGACCCATAAATGGTAAAAAACCTGTTGACAGGCCAGTTTTGAACGGTTCAACCACTGAACCGTGAATCGGACCGGACTGGTTGAACCGGTCTACTTACCTTTTTAGTATTTTAATAGTTTTTGTATTTTTAATCTTGTTTTTTGTATACAGAAATCTTATTATGTATTTTTTAATGAGAAACAACTCATACCGGTTTAACCACCGGTTGAACCAGAATTGGAAGCTCCACCGGTTCGATCACCGGTTCGGTTTTTAAAACATTGATTCAGACTGTACAGAGACCTGTCTATTGGATCATAAGATAAGTTCCAGCGCTGAACCTATAATGTGCACAATACTTTTCCCGTAGTTGATTGGTTTTGGCCAATCTGGTGGCGGGATCGCGTTGATGATGAATGGCGGAGAATAAAACAGCTGCATTATACATTTATATGACGAATAATAAACATATATAAGACAACATTTGGTATTAATTATAAACATTGGTATCATGGTGCCCAAGCTACTTCTAGCTAGGTGAACGATGTTACAGAGGAACCAGTACCGAAAATACAAAAAGCTTCAGTCTGCAGATCAACTAGAACTAATCATATCCGGCGTGGTGGTGCTACATGGTACCCAAGCTGTCGACCTGGTGCGACTTTTGGTGGCGGTGGTGGTCGTCGTATTGGTGCTCTCCCCCTAAGCAAATTAAATACAAAATATATGTGATCAGCAAGTAATTTAAATTAAATGAATCAACTCAGAAATGAAGGAGAGAATGATCAAGACTAAAGAGAATTTAGAAAGTATAATACCTGCCATTGGTAACGTCAATGCAGCTACTGGCGAAGAGGAGTAAGAAGAGGATACACCAACGCAGAAAAATTAAGAGCTTCATTTTCTTTTTTCACTGATAAAAAAGTTTAATGATCCAAACAGCTGATGTTCTCTCCGAATTAACTATGGTCTGGGTTCTAACCCTCTGCTCCTACACGGACTACTGCAAAAGAGGGACACAAGAACTATACCAGTAGACAAGTGCGGATCCCCTTCTATTAATTTGTAGATATGGAAATGACAAAACTTTTCTTGCTCTTAATTATTCCGTAACTTTCTCTGTCTCCGTCCGTCCTAAATTGCAGAATTCAATTTCTGACCAGATTGGAAACGATCAACATTTCAATATTGTGGAAGATCATGGCTTATCAATTAATAAGGAACATGATGTCATGCATGAGATATGTAAACTGAGCAGTGGATTTATGAAGTCAGATTAAGGACTTTGTGAGGTGTTTTATTAAATAAGAACTATATATGAGACGGAACTGGTTAACTCGGACTGGGTGATGTCAGAGTACGTATCAGGCAGCTCCTAGGATCGATTAATTGGTGGGTCTAGTCAACTTGATGAATCCGATTCGGGGACGCTTCTCAGTTTTTCGTTTTGGTATTAACTTTTGGATTTCCAAAATCTGTTTTGAAATCAATTAAATTTCCTGGTTTTAATATTCTATTTTAGCTCTCGTTTTCGTTTGTATTTGCTGCTGTACTCATGAATTTTCACCATTTACCTGCAGTTAATTAGACTCTTGCGTTTTTAATGTTGTAGTTGAGTTTTGCATCAGTACTCGTACAGAACAACAGGTTCGAAAAGGAAGTGAAGAGAGTTGGAATTGAAGGGTTTACTTGGACTTCAATGACCAGTTGGTAATTGGGACGACATTGGAGTTAAAGAGTTCGAGACTTCTGAATTTTTGTTTGTCTGATCGGGATTCTCCATTTTTTAGTGCAATATATTTCGATACGTCCTTTTATGTATAATTTATGTAAGCTTAATTGGTTTCAATTCAGCCTCATGATCAGTAACCCATTCCTGCTCTTTACACAAAGTATCTGATTTTCTTCTTGAACTGCAAACAGATCGATTTCTTTTGTAACAGTTTTGGACCTGATGTGAATCTCCTCTCTTCTTTCGAACATGGTCATGTCAGTCCAAAATTAGGTTTCGACTGGTATTGGTGAGGAAGGAAAGTGGCTAAAGAGGAACAACAAAAGCTCTTAAAATTGGAACACAACCAAAAGACAGAGAAATCTGTTTCTGGTTCTCTGTACGTACGTCCTTTTCATTTCGAAGGCACACACATCTTGGTAATGCATTGTTCCATTCTTTGTAAGAGTTCAATATGTAATCACCAGACAAATCAAACACGAGCTTTTGACACTTCTTCAGCATGAGTTTAAGCCAATTATGCACGCTTTAGATTCTTACGTAAGTTGTCTTGCTTTGTTATTCCGCAGTGCCATTTATGGTCACATTTGGGATTTGAAAGAAGAAAAAAAAATAAAATCAGAAAAGTGAAAACGAATCATATATTTACCTCTTTCTTTCATTGGATAGTGGGAGGACCATGGATGGATCCCATTCACTAAGCTCTAATAAAAATATCAATGTTCCAAATTCATTTTCAGCCTCCAGAATAGTAATACTAATGAAGGAGGACATGCAGTTGTGAGGGAAGAGTTGCGAGAACTGAAATAATGGCGAGCCACTGTTCAGTCATTTGCAGGTTAGTATTATTTTCAAGTTATAATTCAGTTACAATATTATTTTTATTGATATAATATCGCTAAACTTATGTTAACGTGCAAAACCTTCAAACCAACATGGGAGCAATCATCCGCATAACTGATTTTTCTTCTTCGTTGCTTATTTTGATTTAAGGTTTGACAGTTTTAAAAGTTCAACAGTTTGACAGTTTGACAGTTTGATAGTTTGACAATTTAACAGTTTGACAGTTGTATAGGTTCGACAGTTGTATAGGTTCGACAGTTTCACAGTTGTATAGGTTTGACAGTTTGATAGTTGTATAGTTTGACTTAAGAGTAGTATAAGGTTGACAATTTCAGAGTTTTTTTACTAGTTTTAAAGTTTCATAGTGTGAGTTATATTTTGTTGTAAAGCAGGTTTTAAAAGGTTTTTTCATACTTATATAACCGATTACAACAGGTTTAACAGGAACATAAAAAATAATTTGTATAAACAGCAGTTATAACCGTCAAACCCATCCCCATACAGTTAAATCTGGTGGCAGAGAGGCCTTTGGCGATGGCCTACGTTCTGTCAATGGATAAGCCTTCCACTGGCGATCGGTACTTTCAAGCGCTGGCCGAGGTAAAACTGGGGTGCGGCGGTTGTCTTCGTTGGGGGAATCGTTAGATTGATGGGTTTTTACTACTCCGTCGGTGGATTTTAATCGGTGGTGGAGTATGTTTTTGTACCAGTGTAATTTTATCTTAGGCCTCCATAATTTTCTAAAAGAAAATTGGCTGATGCACCAGCCGGAAATTGAACCGGCCGAGTCTATGCCGTGGCAGGGTACTATTCTACCACTACACTGGTGCCATGCTGGGTATCTTTTTTGAGATTTTGTTATATATTAAACTATATACATAGAGTCTACAATTAGTTTCCTTTGAACTCTGGATGATCATTAATGGAAGCAATTGGAAGCAGTTGTGAGAACGACATAACTTAAAGATTTTTTTCATTAAACGATCTATAAAATATATTTTGATTTAATTATGTCGTGCAAAAAAATATTCTCTCCGAATAAAAGATCGAATAATATTGCTAAGAGGGTTGGTGAAAGGCCAGCATATAAAAATATATCTTGGCCTGAAAATAGAGGGGTTAGCATAAAGTTTTCACTGGCTCTTTCATGCAAGCAAGCCTCATCAAGAGGCAACCTCATTCATTAGTCCCCCAAAGTGGCTTCTGGATACTGCTCCTCAAGTCCCTTAAGTTAGCTGCACATATACGCGCGAGCATTCGGATCATAAGCCCTTCCAAGTCCTGCAAGTTCCTCTCCCTCCATTGATTTTTTGAATGCATTGACTTCGTGACATTGGGACGGTGAGGCGACCTGCAGTGGCGATGATCCCAATTCCCCAACCATGGTGGGTTTGCGCAATTGGATCCCTCAATTTGTTCCCTGTTAATATTCTTATTTATCATCTCCCCGCTTCCTTGTTGAGAGCAAACCAGATGGGAAAATAATTGAAGAGAGGAGGACCATTGACTCCTCATTGCCTCTTATATATAAAGTAAAATATATCAATTTTTTCACTCGCTTACAAGGACTGACAAGTGCTTGAAATAGCCTCAGTTTGAGTTTTTCTTCGAATTCATCTACTAAAGCTTTCAGATCGAGTTTTTCTTTGGATTCCCAAACTATAGCCTTCTGTTTGACCTTTTCATCAAATTCCCTTGCTATAGCCTTCAATTTGTGTTTTACGTCAAATTTTCTTACTATAGCCTTCAGTTTGAATTTTTCGTTAAATTCCCACACTGTATCTTAAGTTTGATTTTCCGTTGAATTCTCTTACAATAGCCTTCAGTTGGAATTTTTCTTATTGCATTTAGTTTGAGTTTTTCTTCGAATTCTCTCACTATCAATTTGACTTTTCTCCGAATTGCATTCTAATATTGCCTTTAGTTTAAGTTTTTTTTAATTCCCTTCATATAGGCTTTAGTTTGATATTTTCTTCGAATACACTAACCATAGCCTTCAGTTTGAGTTTTTTTGTCAAATTCCCTTACTATAGCCTTCGGTTTGAGTTTTTTGTCGAATTCCCTTACTACAGCCTTCAATTTCTGTTTTTCGTGAAATTCCCTAACTATAGCTTTTTGTTTGAGTTTTCCGTCGTATTCATAGCCTTTAGTTTGACTTTTTCATTGAATTCCTTCACTATTGACTTCAATTTGATTTTTTCTTCGAATTCCCTTACTATAGCCTTTAGGTTGAATTGTTTTCATCAAATTCCTTTACTATAGCCTTCAGTTTGAGTTTTTTGTCAAATTCCCTAACAATAGCTTTTAGTTTTGAGTTTTTTGTTGAATTCATAACCTTCAGTTTGAATTTTTCTTATAGCCTACAGTTTGAGTTTTTCTCGAATTCCCTTACTAAAGCCTTCAGTTTGACTTTTTAATCAAATTCCCTTGCTACAGCCTTCGGTTTGAATTATTCGTTAAATTCTCATACTGTTTCTTTTAGTTTGATTTTCTGTTGATTTCTCTTACAATAGCCTTCTGTTTGAATTTTTCTTATAGCATTTAGTTTGAGTTTTTCTTTGAATTCTCTTACTATCAATTTGATTTTTTCTCCAAATTCTATTACTAATATAGCCTTTAGTTTAAGGTTTTTCAATTCCCTTGATATAGCCTTTAGTTTGAGATTTTCTTCGAATACACTAACAATTGCCTTTACTTTGAGTTTTTCGTCAAATTATTCGCTTCCCTTGCTATAGCCTTCAGTTTGAGTTTTTGGTCGAATTCCCTTACTATTGCCTTCAGTTTGTGTTTTTTGTCAAATTCCCTAATTATAGCTTTTAGTTTGAGTTTTCCGTCGTATTCATAGCCTCCAATTTGACTTTTTCTTTGAATTCCCTCTCTATAGCCTTCAATTTCATTTTTTCATCGAAATCTTTTACTATAGCCTTTACTTTGAGTTTTTCGTCAAATTCCCTTACTATAGCCTTCAGTTTGAGTTGTTTTTGTCAAATTCCCTAACTATAGCATTCAGTTTAAGTTTTTCGTCAAATTCCCTTATTATAGCCTTTAGTTTGACGTTTTCCTCGAATTCCCTTACTATAGCCTTCAATTTGATTTTTTCTTCGAATTCCTTTACTATAGCCTTTGGTTTGTCTGTTTTTTTTATTCCCTTTCTAAAGTCTTTAGTTTGAAATTTTCTTCGAATACACCAACTATAGCTTTTAGTTTGAGTTTTTCGACAAATTCCCTTAGTAGCCTTTGGTTTGAGTTTTCGTCGAATTTCCTTGGTTTGAGTTTTTCTTCGAATTCCCTAATTATAGCTTTTAGTTTGTGTTTTATGTAAAATTCATAGCCTTCAGTTTGAATTTATTTATAGCCTTAAGTTTGAATTTTTCTCTGAATTCCGATACTCTAGCCTCTAGTTTGACTTTTAATTCCCTTACGATAGTCTTCGTTTTGAGTTTTTGGTCGAATTCCCTTACTATAGCCTTCACTTTGAGTTTTTGGTCAAATTCCCAAACAATAGCTTTTAGTTTGACTTTTACATCGAATTTTTAGCCTTCAGTTTGAATTTTGTTTATAACCTTTAGTTTGAGTTTTTCGTCGAATTCCCTTACTATAGCCTTCAGTTCGAGTTTTCTTCAAATTCCCTTAATATGGCCTTCGATTTGAGTTTATTTTTTTCATTCCATTACTATAGCCTTTAGTTTGAGATTTTCTTTGAATACACTTACTGAAGCCACTAGTTTGTGTTTTTCGTCAAATTCCTTTACTATAACCTTCAGTTAAAGTTTTTGGTCGAATTCCCTTACTATAGCCTTCAGTTTGAGTTTTTCGTCGAATTCCCTAATTATATCTTTTTTTTGAGTTTTTCGTCAAATTCATAGTCTTCAGTTTGAATTTTTCTTATAGCCATCTATTTGAGTTATTCTTCCAATTCCTGTACTATAGCCTTCGGTTTGACTTTTTCATCGAATTCTATTACTATATAGGCTTACTATTAAGCTTTTGTTTAAGTTTTTCTTCAAATTTCCTTACTATAGCCTTTAGTAGAGTTTCTCGTCGAATTCTCTTATTGGACCCATAGTTTAAGTTTTTCATTGAATCCCCTATCCATAGCCTCCAGTTTGAGGTTTTCTTCGAATTCCCTTACCATTGCCTTCGATTTGGCTATTTTATTGAATTCCCTACAATAGCCTCCAGTTTGACTTTTTAGTCATATTCCTTACTATACCTTTCAGTTTGATTTTTTTGTTGAATTCCCTTACTAGAGCCTTCAATTTGATAATTTTTCTTGCAGCATTCAGTTTGTGTTTTTCTTTGAATTCCATTTCTATGGCCTTCAGAGTCTTCGAATTCTCTTATGGCCTTCTGTATCTTTGAATTCATTTACTATTGCCTTTAGTTTGAGTTTTTCTTCGAATTCCCTTACTATAACCTTCAATTTTAAGATTTCTTTGAATTCCTTTAGTGGCTTCTTTTTGAGTTTTTCATCGTATTCTCTTACTAGAACTTTTTGTTTTTGTTTTTCTTTGAATACTTTCACTATACCCTTCACTTTGTGTTTTTGTTTGAACTCGCATACTATTTAGCCTTTAGTTTTCTTCGAAGAGGGAGTTTGTCTTCCAAATGGAGAAGCCGAAGGGGGATGCCACGAGGATGGGTGAGACCGCCCTCCGAGTTCGTTCCAGGCTCGAGCGGAAACTCTGATGCCTGCCTTCGAGTTCTCAAATTTCTACACAACCTTCAAATCCTCTCCCAGCAAAGTTCCTGAACCAAATTTCTACTACATGGAAGCAGACACAGGAAAATGCCTCTGGAGATGAAAGAGAAAACTCATCTACACAACAGCCTACTCATTGCCACAGCGGATCAAGAACACAACCTCAAAGAAATTCACAGACTACACAGAAAATGAAACTACATGACACCTGGAGAACCACCACGTACATCTTTCGCATGCATGACCCTAAAAGGTGAGCACAAACATCCTAACCCCAAATACCTCTCAACCAGATCGCCTGAAGAACTCCACACCCATTATATGGATCATGTATACTATGGAAAACATCTTTCGACAACTCATTTTTGAATCATCCAAATTCGACTTTAACTATTTCAACTACTTCTCCGATCAATGGCATATTGCCGGTGTTTCCTCAAACCTCAAGTTGCTTGCAACCCAATAATCCACTGGCCAAACGGAGTCACGCTGGAAAAGTTCACATCACACAAACTCCCGTTGGAAGACAATCATCAGGACGGACCTCCAAGATGTTGTGAGGTGACTGATAGCACAGATCTCATTGTCCAACACCCAATTCCAGCTCCGCAAATCAATTTTTGGCTCAGATCTGCCGCAAAGTGCAGGTTCATCATCCAACTGTACATGAAGCATCATCGGACAATGCTAGCAGGTACGACCTGGTTCGCATTTTTCCATTGGTGGTGAATCCTGTTTCTCTATCTGCAGGGATCGAAAGCTGAGAATATCCAGTACCTCTACCTCCCTTTACTGCTAAGGTGAGGGGAAAATAATATAATATCTACCGAGATACCACTCCACTGTTCCGATCCTGACCATCTGGAAACCACTCTTTACCACCTAAACTTCAACTTAACTCCTCCCTCCTCCCCCAGAAAATCACACTCAAGTACCATCACTAGATAATCTCCCCACTGGATAAACCTGGAGTATTGTATTATTACGTTACTTACCCCCATCCACTTAATAAGTGCCCGACTCGTGCACTGGTTGTCTCACATAAAATAAAAATATTATATTTCACGAAACGCAAGAAATATAATATTTTAATTTTATGTGAGACAACCAGTGCACGAGTCGGGCACTTGTTGAGTGCACGAAACATTATTCTTTTGCATAAGTTCCAAACTAATCTAATTAACAAAGAGTGACCATTCTTTGCCAGATGCATTTGATAAGGAAAGGCTTTCCCTCTGACCCTAATTTAAAGATCGCATAAATATCTGTCATGCATGAACATGTTTTCAAAACCATATAGTACTCCTACAAGCTCTTCAAAATGGGTCCTAGCTACACAAAGCGTAAGAACAATCAGCACTCAAAAGGGATCTACTACTTACAAATCCTCATACATATTGTTCTGGGTTTATATGGATTCGGTACTGCAACTTTAATATCTCCATAGTAACTCAAACTTATACCTGATCAATTACTCGAACTTCACTCCAGCTACTAAGGAAAAGGCAAGCAATGTCAACCAACGTGTAGTCACCAATTTCTCACACGGCCTATGAAAGAAAAATATCATGCTATATTCGTAAATAAACCTAGGGAAAAGGGGTTCTGACCCTATGTAATTAACCTTAAAAAAAGTGGCACACAAGCAAACCAAAGGAATAAAAAAAAACAAGAAATAAAGATAGGTCACATTCCACAGGGACTGAATTGATTGCTCCAGCAACAATAGATGATAACCAGACTGCAACTATTGCTCCTCCTCCATAGATTATTACAGTGGATTTGTTCTCAAGGCGATCCCACTGCCAAATTACAGATTAAAAATTGAATTAGGAAAAAAAAATTAACAGCTACTCTTATGCGGAATATATCCAACAAGATTCGCATTCTTGCACACCGGAAAAGCAAAAGAAACACCAAAACAAAAAAGCAATCGAAACACCAAAAAAAAATTAAAATAGGTTAAAAACACAAGCTTTGTTAAAATTTCAAGAAACTAACTTACCTGTGGCGAGGGGGAAGAGGCCGCCGTCGACGACGACGAGGTCGGAGGAGTTCGATGTCAGGAAGTCGGCCGGAACTCAGAGGAGGCCACTGGAAATCAACCTGAAAGTCTTCGAATGAACTAGGTTTTCGAACCCCAAGGTTTTGGGGAAGCTTGGTTTTCGGCCGGAGGAGAATGTGCTCCAGGGAGAGAACGCCGGAGATGCTTGAACTGTTGGTGGCCGGAAGTTGAATGCTTGAGGGAGGTGGTTCGTGCGCTGGAGAAGACTTCGACAAATTTCGTCGAAGTCGATGGCGGGAGAGGAAATAAACCGAGAGAGATATGTCGCCCGTCACACGCGTTACGCACGCTCGCGTTACGTGCGTAACGGGACGTGGGAACTTAGGTCCCGATTCAAATCGGGACCTAATAATTTCATATGGGCCCTTCTGGCCCATATGAATCTGATCGAAATCTAGCCCAACTGCCAGATTTCATTATATTCCGCCGGCGGTTGGGTAGGATTTTGTTATATTCCGTGGGCGGATAACTGTTCATTGGTCGGCGGAAACAACATTTTACCTTTGTCTAGGATGAAATGCCATTGTCACCTTTGTCTTTCTCCTGCCTCAACAACCCACTAGGCTAGAAGTGCTCCAGTCTAACGATCTTTATCACAGAAATATCCAGGAGCCCACCCTGATTATGGGTGATTTTAATGCGACTTTAGCACCATATAAAAACATATTCGGCCACCAATACCCCTTATGGACAAAATAAATCTTTTTCTGATATTATAAAATAGAGTAATGCCAGCTGCACTTATGTGTAGTACCT
Source organism: Aristolochia contorta (assembly GCA_022405105.1). Taxonomy (NCBI): domain Eukaryota; kingdom Viridiplantae; phylum Streptophyta; class Magnoliopsida; order Piperales; family Aristolochiaceae; genus Aristolochia; species Aristolochia contorta. The sequence continues at coordinate 10,831,982 of CM039668.1, forward strand.
ATCCCACGTACATTTTAATCTAAGCCGTAAAAAATATTTTTTTATTTTATAGCATCCTATATTCTAAAGTATAAACCCTAGGTATCAATGGTCTAGATAAACATGTTCGTGGGATAGGTACTTGCATAGGTGTAGCTAGTATTTTCCTATAAATTATGGAAAATGGATTAATATAAAGTAATGGACGAGATGCAATCAATCTCACCATGGCTAGATTAGACAGAGCCATAGTAAATGAGAAATGGCTAAAAACATGGTCGGATACCTGAACGTGGATTCTGCCCAGATTTACTCATAGCACTGTCCTATTTTACTTGAAACATGTAGGCAACAACCATCAGGCAATAGGCCCTTCAGGTTCCAAACAATGTGGCTTGAGAATGCCTATTATAAAGGTGCATTTTGTAGCAATGCAACCCCACCACCACATTCGACAATTTTCATTCTAACACAAGAAAGACCTCAAAATCATTGGTTGAAACCCAAAATCGGCTACAAGCCGATCCAAGAAACTCTCAAATAGTAGAGAGGGAAAAAGAGTTGCAACATACCCTAATGAAGCTAGTCAGGATAAAACACATACATACTTTTTAGAGAGCGAGACAAAATGTCTTTAAAGATAGAGATGAGAATTCAAAATACTTCCAATCATTTGTGAGATTTAGAAACCTAACAAAGAAAACACAAAACATAAAATCCTCTAATGGAAGTATACTTGAAACTAACATAGAGATTAGGAGGGAGCGAAAAGTTATTTCACAAGTCTGTTCTGGCAGATTGCAAATTCAAACCTGCCCCCTTCTGCCCTATAGACTCCCTATCAGAAATTCAAAAGACCCAGCTAGACAAACCCATTACTCTAAGAGAAATTAGAAATGCATTATCCATGATGGACACACATAAGGAACCTGGGCCAGATGGATTTCACCCCATCTTTTCAAACTACATTATCAATTAATGAAAGATGATATATTACAGAATCTCCAATCAATTATCCATTCGGGCTTAATGGAACTAGATATAAGTAAAATTTTTATCATCCTAATTCCAAATATCTCTCAACCTAGTACCCATGCAGAATTCTGACCCATTAGCCTATGTAATAGGTTATACAGGTTTGTTACAAAAAGAGCGGGGATATAACTACTAAGATTTTTCAAATTAAATATTATCTTCCTATTCTATGTTTAAACCCTAAACCCTATATTTTCTCTTACCTCGACCGCTAACTATGCAGCTATGCCGTGATGTAAAACTTCGAAGTAAAATGAGGAAGTACTGATATCTTCTTTCTAACAAAAATCATGTCAAGTATGATAGCCAAAATCCTCCCCAAGATTGTCTCCCCCATGCAGTCTGCCTTCACCGAGGGGAGATAGATGGCCGATCATTAATTGATGGCCCATGAAATTTTAAATTCCATCAAATTAAAAAACAAAATTCGTCCTCCTTCGGTGCAAAAATCGACCTTAAGAAGGCATTCGATACTAGGTTATGAGGCTTTATAGGGCATACACTCAAGACTTTTAATTTTCCTGTCCAATGGAAGAACCTCATTATGGCCTGCCTAAAACCACCACTTATCAAATCTTAATAAATGCGTACCATAGCCCATCTATCCATCAAAGGGGCTACGCCAAGGCGACACCTATCCCCATCACTATTCATCTTGGCAATTGACTTACTATTTGCAAGAATCAAATCAGCCAAACAATACAAGAAATTGGGCCTTGGAAGCCCATCATCTTGTATAGAACCAATCTGCAACCTTCACTTTGCAGATGACTCCCTTTTCTTTGGTTCAGCTGATGAAAAATCAGCCACCACACTTATGGAAATACTAAATGAATACGCAATATTCTGGACAACACATCATTCAGACTAAATTTGTCCTCCTCTTCTTCAAATAATCCCCCCAATACATCCCAGAGCGCATACTTGAAATTATGCCTTTCTCACAATTGGATGACCTTGGTCCTTACCTAGGGGTAAATATTCCCTGGCAAGAGTATCTGAAAGCACATAATTGCCAATAATTAGATCCATTCAAAATTGATTAAATAGCTGGTCGGGAAAATTGCTGTCACTAACGGGCAGATCACACTTCTTAAATTAGTACTATCCAGCCTTCCGTTACGCGTCATTATGTCAATGGTGGAATAGGCCATAAACTCCATGGAGATGCTAATTAGGAATTTTGTATGGTCCTACTAGGGCAACAAAAAACTCCATTTGGTTAATTGGAACAGGCTATGCGAATCACACTCCAATGGTGGAATATGCCTGCGAAAGTTGCAGGCAATGGGCTCTGCATTTAGACTGAAATCCCTATGGCGTATGTTCTCTAGCCCAAACTCGCTTTGGGCCTCATTCTTGAGGTCCAAATATGGGTCAGACCCACACAACATAACCGATAAATTCCGGCGGAGATATTCCCTTGTATGGAAGCAGATATGAAAAATGCACACAAATCCCATTGAATCCTCTAGAAGTCAGATTAGAAATTGCGAGTAAACATCGTTATGGTATGATCTCTGGATCAAAGGATCAGAGAGGCCATTAATTAACCAACATAGGACCTTCTCTGACTCACAATCATCAAAAGAACAAGTATCCTCCATCCTAATTAATGGCACCCATTGGCATGAAACCCGAGTTGACGTTGCAAAATCTAACCTATATTCACCCACAACTGTTTGATCAAAGGATACAATGATCTGGTTTTCTTCTAACGATGGTTTCTTTTCGGTAAAAGTCACATATCGTGCTCTTTACTTGTCTCACAAACTTGCAAATGAAACAAAAACGTACAGGCCCCTTGACCCAATCTGGAACAAAATTTGGAAGATAAAGGCTCTCCCAAAGCAAAAGTTCTTTTTTTATTGCTGGCTATACTCGATAGACTACTCACATATGACCAATTAATTAGAAGGGGCCTCTAGGTGGACAGAGTTTTTCCGGTTTGCTAGACAAGCCAGGAATCAGTTGACCATATATTTACCCTATTCCACCATCCGAAAATTCACAATTCTCAACCCAGATGGACTCACAGTGGGATTTTTTACTAAAATTCCTTTCTACAAAGGCCACTTTATACCTTCCCTGTACACACACTTATGCAATCAATACACTTTGGGAACTTTTGTGTGAGAAATGAGAAACTATTTGAGAATACAACAACAACAATTTCCCAATGCCTCAAAACATAAAATGGGAACACCCTACCCCAAACACACATCGCAAACTTTGACGGGTCTACGTCTTCTGAAACAGCAGGTAGTGGTGTAATTATTAAAGATTCCATGGGCTCCCTGCTTATTACCGCATTTTGGCCACTAATCCACAAAACCAACAACTAGGCAGAACTCCACACACTACTCAATTTGCACCTTGTAAAACACTTTTCTCCCTCTCACTGTTTCTGGTTTTCTTTGAATTTCCTAAATATGACCCTCAATTTGAGTTTTTTATCGAATTGCCTTACTATATTCATATATTTTATATTTTAGTTTTTTTTATTTTTATTCTAATTCCCTTATGCTGCCTTTGGTTTGAGTTTTTTTCCATCAAATTGGGTTTGAGTTTAGAATTTTCCTTGAATTCTTTACTATAGACTTCAGTTTGTCTTTTTCTTCGAATTCCCTTACAATACCCTTAAGTTTGAGTTTTATTTTTCGAATTCTATCATATTGCCTTCACTATGTTCCTTACCATACCTTTCAATTTTTTTTTTCCAATGAATTTTGGCTTTCTGCTTGAAGTTTTCTTTGAATTCCCGTATTATGGCCTTCATTTTGTTTTTTGCCTCGAATTCCCTTAATAAGGCCTTCAATTTATGTTTTTCGTAGAATTCCCTTACAAAATCCTTTCTTGTTAGATTTTTGTTAAATTCTCTTACTATGACCTCCTCTGTACAAGTTAGTCAGGAAGTTTTAGTCACCTTCCTTGCTTTGATTTGGCTTCATAGCTTGCAAAAAAATAGTGATCAATCCAGAGGAATTGGTCCCGGTTCGAAAAAGAGAGAGTTAGTAATTAATTAGACTTTTTATTTTTCAAGCAGGTCACTTATTTATTATATATGATTTAATGTTTTGTGTAAAGCCGGTAATTTTATCCCTTTATAATTGCACACCAAACAAACCCCGAACCACAAAAGGAAAACCCCATTGAGTATTGTGTTATAGTAATTTTGTTATATGAAAAAATGTCATCGGAGCAGAAGATGACAAATTTAAAAGAAGTAGGAAAAGAAGAGTAAAATATCTTTTTGATTTCTTCGAGCGTTTTTTATGTTGTACAATAGTTTAGATATAAAAGTCAACTAAAAAGGCTCTGGCCCTGAACCGCTATAAATGAATTTTGTCTAGGTGTAAAGTGGAAATAAAGAGGTCTTCTTTTTGCCTCTGAGTCGCGATCTGCACGCTCATCTCTTTGGATGACCGAGGGTGAACCATTCACGAAGCTCTAATATATAATATATCGATGTTCCAAGTTCATCCTAGGTCTCAAAATTATAAAAATCATTTTCTTAGCATTCCAAACCCAAAAGAAATAGTATTTCATCTATCCAATGAGACAATGTCCTAGTTTTAATGATAAAACAATTCATATATGAATAATAGTCAGACCAAGTACTATTATATTATAAGTCCTAGTTAATATAATAGGGTAGTTGAGTATCTTAAAATTTCTTAGTGTTACCCTCTATCACTATCAGTTAATATTAAATAGAAAGAGATAAGTCCACAGTCTACGAGACTCTACAACATTCAAACTCACGGAAGTTAATTGGTTATCACTCTACAACAAAACAATTAAATTATAAGTTGTGATACCAATACTACAAAATATTACTTCAAGAGTTTACAACAAGATGTGGCATCACATGGCAGAGTACATTTCAGTCCAAATAAGACATAAATTAGGAGAAAGAATCGGTAAAATTTTATTTTATTTTTTAAATATTATCTTCCTATACTGTGAGGAAACCTAAATTCTATATTTTCTCTTACCTGGATAGCCAGCTACGTTGCCATGTCACCCTATAAAAACCTCAGAGTAAAATATGACTGTATTGATATCATTTTTCTTAAATTAAATACCTAAATATGTACATAACCATCAATAAGATGGATATTAATTTTAATACATTTCAAGTATCTAAGTTGGTGCCTGAGTCTGAATTTGAAAACCTATACTTTGCTACGGTACTCTTCGTTGGTTTAGGGTAATGAAGTATCTCATATGAAAAATGAACTAGGTACATAAAACATATAATTTATTCTTAATTATATGACAAGATTTGTGATGACAGTGTGGTCCAGATCAATCGATTATGTCAACATTCAATAACGTGAACACTACGGTAAACTAATTAATTAAGAAAAATGATATCAGTACTTCCTAATTTTTACTTCGAGATTTTACACATCCTGACGTGGCTGCATAGTTGGGGGGTCTAGGTAGGAGAAAATTTAGGGTTTAAGATTTACCCATTGAAAAGGTTGATAATAGTTTATTAAAAAAACTAAAATCTTGCAGATTTAATCTCCAAGTTTATCTCTTACTAAGCTGCAAAGTAGATGCCACGTTAGGGTGTAAAGTCTTGGAAGTAAAAACCCACAGTATTGTTAAAACTGCTTATCGGTACTTATCCTTATCTCCCGTGCAACTACATGATCCTCAGATCTGTTATATCTCTAGTCAAACGGAACTCACCAAACTCCCGTAACAACTGGTCATTAGTTTCATTTTACATGTATATAAACAGCTAGCATTCGATCAATACAATCACTCAAGTTTACTGATTTCTTACATGGTATCAGACGTCTAGGTCTCCACTTCTCTCTCACGGCTTTCTCCTTTATTTTTCTACTTTCTGCTCATCATGTCTACCTCCTCCTCTGTCCTTCCTGCCATTGACGAGGATAGCCACCTGCCAAGTTTACTGTCCACGAATATTTGATTTATGCGAAATCGCTTGCCCTCGCTCTCGCCAGTGCGGGAAAGCCAGTCGACGATGATGATTTAATCCTTTGCACTGTCAGAGGACTCGGCTCTGAATTAAATCTTGTGCTTGCCGTGATTGACTCCCAACCCACCCCTCCCACTTTCAGTTTCGTCTCAGCTCTTCTGATGGACCATGATACACGCCATCGGGATCCTCCCCTCCTGCTGCACTTATTGCCAACTCCAGCAACGCTCCTCCGACTTCAGAGAACTTACAGCCCCCTCCTGCTGCTCGTCGAGGCCATGGCCAACCGCGTCGACCTCCCTCCCACGGTGGCAGGCCCTCCGGAAATCGTGGCAGAGGCCGCATCACTCTCTCCTCAACTCCTGACACAGACGGCTCTTCTGTAGTCTGTTACAGATGTGGCCATCCTTATCATAAGGAGAACAATTGTTGGGCGCCTCAATCCGCACTGCCACCCTCCACTGCTCTCACGGCGACTTCTCATTCCATCCCTCAAACTGAGGACTGGTTTCTCGACAGTGGGGCTACTCATAGCCTAACCTCTGATCCTGTTGATGTGTCTGGTAAGACCCCTTACTTGGGCTCTGACTCAATCCTCATTGGCAGTGGCCAATCATTACCGATTTCTCACACTGGGAGTACTACCATTTCTTTATCATCTGGTATTTCTGCAACATGTCCAACACTGTTAGTTCCACAAATATCTAAGAAATTGCTCTTTGTCTCTCAACTCTGCAAAACTAATAATTGGTCTATTTTATTTACACCGAATTCTTACCTTGTTCGTGATCTACAGACCAACCAGATGCTGCATCATGGGCCTAGTAAAGACGGCCTCTATCCTCTGTCCCTTTCCTCCAAAGTCTGTCTCTCTGCAAATAAAACCAGCTCAGCACTCTCGCACAACCGCTTGGGCCACCCGTCTGCAACAGCACTTCGTTCATTGTCTTCTTCATTGCAAATTCGCCTTCCTTCAAGTTCACCGCCCTACACTGATTGTCAGTTGGGCAAGAGTCGTCGTTTGCCGTTTTCTCACAGTCCAATCCGAACCAATAAGCCACTGGATATGCTGCACTGTGATGTGTGGGGACCCGCTCCAGTAACTTCTCTAACGGGTTTTCGCTTTTACCTACTTCTTGTTGACGACTTTTCCAGATTTGTCTGGTTATTCCCAATGAAATGAAAATCTGAAGTATTTATTGTCTTTCAAAGTTTTCTTCCTCTCATTGAAACTTCTTGTGCAAATAAAATTCGATGTATTCAATCAGATGGTGGAGGAGAATTCATTGGTGCAAATTTAAAATCTCTCTTTCAATCCAGAGGGATCACTCATCGTTTATCGTGCCCTGGAACACCTGAGCAAAATGGCATCACCGAACGAAAACATAGACATGTGGTTGAAACAGGTCTTACCCTGTTATCCCAGTCCAAGCTTCCACCCTCCTACTGGACCTATGCCTTTCTTGCCGCTGTGTATTGTATTAATCTGCTTCCGACTGCTGTGCTTAAAAACTCAACTCCCTTTTACCGATTTTTTAACCATGTCCCAACTTACTCCCATCTTCGATCCTTTGGCTGTCTCTGCTTCCCATGTTTACGCCCATTTCATGTGGCTAAATTAGATTACAGAAGTTGCCTCTGCATTTTTCTCGGCTACAGCAGTAATCACAAAGGCTATATCAGTCTCGACCAAAAATCATTACGAATTATAATATCTCGTCATGTCATCTTCAATGAGAATGAATTTCCCAGTCTCCCTGCCCCAAATACCCGTACTGTCTCACGTTTTTTGTGCAGCAAATTCCCAGCCATTCCCGCAGAGTTAAATCCGGAAGCACTCCTACCATCTAAGACGAGTGCGGTGCCCCCTTCATCCCCGTGCGATGCTTCACGGCCTGCCGCAGCACCTTCCCACTTGCCGCAGTACGCCTCCTCCCCAACTCTCAAAGGCCTACTCCACAAAGACCCATCAAAAGCTCCACCGACGACGCACGCGTCGTCCTCCTCATCTCCATTGCCGGCGAGTCGCCCCTGTTCCAGACCGATCTCCCCGAGCCCGCCTTCCCACTTACCGCAGGACGCCTCCTCCCCTACTCTCAGAGGCATACTACACGAAGGCCCTACACCAGCTCCACCGACGACGCACGCGTCGCCCTCCTTATCTCCATTGCAGTCGAATCGTCCCTGTTTCAGACCGATCTCCCTGAGTCCGCCCCTCTTCAATCGATTCCGCACACGGCGCCCTCCAGCAAATCATCGCCTCTGCCGCACGCCCAATACTCTCTCTGTGCGTGAATCAACATTACATCAAGCAAGGAATCCGCCCGCCTCTCCCCCGAATTTTAGAATGGTACCTGCTTCTATTACAACAAGTCGATTTTCAGGAGATCCTCCTCCCGCTGCTGCTGCTCACAGGCCTCAACTCTTACCTCCTGCCGCAATATTGCCTTCAATTGATGCTCCTGCCCTTCCGCCCTTTCGAGCTGCTGGTCCCCTGCCCCTGCTGCCAGGCCGTTCATCAATGCGGCTCTCCGTCTGTCCTGCTTCCTCCTCTGCTGCGACTCATTCATCAAGCGCACAACAACCATCCACCACTTCAAGCTCTCTCGCCTCTGCGGCCGCCGCTTCTTCCCTGCCCAAAACCGTTCCATCTCCGGCTCAATCAACCCCGACGACTCTTGCTAAAGCATCCTCAACTCGGTCTCACACAATGATCACTCGCGGTATGCATGGAATTAAAAAGCCCAAAGCCTTACTCTGTGAACACTATCCTCTCTCACCACTGACCTTACACATCTGCCTCCCGAGCCAACACGATTCTCCGATGCAGTTAAAGATCCACGGTGGCTAAGGGCAAAGGAGGAAGAAATGTCAGCACTCGCAACAATCATACGTGGGTTTTAGTTCCTCGTCACGCAAATATGAATATTGTGGGGAATGGGTGGGTGTATCGTGTCAAACAAAACTCTGATGGAAGCATCAGCAACCAGGACGAGATTTCCATGCAACCTTTTCTCCAGTCGTCCGGCCACAATTCGTATTATTCTATCTATAGCAGTCTCACTTCGTTGGCCTATTCGGCAGTTAGACATAAAAAATGCCTTCCTTTATGGCAACCTCTCAGAAGCAATATATATGAGTCAACCTGAAGGGTTTGAGGACTCTGAACATCCCCGTCACGTATGTCGACTTCAAAAATCCTTATACGGTCTCAAGCAAACACCAAGAGCATGGTATCCTAAACTCAGTTAGTACCTACAAAACTCAGGCTTCCATGGCTCCCCTCATGATTCTTCAATATTTATCAGACAGCAATCGGGTGCAACATTAATTCTTTTGGTTTATGTCGATGACATTATACTCACGGGTTCCTCTATGATGATCATTCGACAGTTTATTGAAGATCTCCGCTCCCATTTTGCGCTCACTGATCTCGGCATACTTAGCTATTTCTTAGGCATTGAGGCCGCGCATACATCAGATGGGTTATTTCTCTCACAGAGACGTTACATTATTGAGTTGCTCATGAACTACAACATGGCCAATGCCAAACCTATAAAAACTCCTATGTCCAATGACAAACTCTCCTCCCAATCTGGTGAATTACTCACTGATCCTACTATATATCGCCAACTGTTGGGCAGCCTTCAATATCTAACGTTGACCCGGCCAGATATCTCATACACGGTCAATACCTTATGCCAATTTATGCACGCCCCACGTCTACAAGCAGTCAAGAGAATATTGCGATATCTCAAGCACTCTCCAACATTTGGTCTCAAAATCACTCCTTCTTCATTTACACTCAACGGGTTCAGTGATGCAGACTGGGCTGGATGCCCAGTCACTCGACAATCCACTACTGGGTATGCAATTTTCTTGGGCAAAAAATCTCATCTCCTGGGTCTCTCAAAAACAGAAAACTGTAGCTCGATCTTGCTGCGAAGCCGAATACAGAGCATTAGCCTCATTCAACACAGAAATTCTATGGACGTTACATCTATTACTCTTTCTACATATTCGTCCGCCTTCAATTCCGCTTCTTCACTGTGACAATGTCAGCACTATTTTCCTAGCCACCAATCCGGTGGTTCAATGTCGCAGGAAACACATTGAGCTGGACATCCACTTCATCAGAGAAAAAATTACAGCTGGCATTTTTAAACTTCGACAAATCTCTAGCTCTGATCAACCAGCGGATATCTTCACCAAACAATTATACCGTCCACGGTTTGAATATCTACGTTCCAAGCTCAACGTGATGTTAGCCCCTTGAGCTCGCGGGGGGGTGTTAAAACTGCTTATCTGTACTTATCCTTATCTCCCGTGCAACTACATGATCCTCAGATTTGTTATATCTCTAGTCAAACGGGACTCATTGTTACATGTATATAAACAGCTAGCATTCGATCAATACAATCACTCAAGTTTACTGATTTCTTACAAGTACTTATATCACTGCTCATTAATTACTTTAGAGGGGTAGACAATTATGTGTCCTCATCTTCATTGGCTAAGAGTTTCTTGTCAAATCAGAATTTGGTATTGCAAAGATTTAAATAACTAAACACAATGACTTTCAGGTGGTCTTCTCCCTCTCTTTCTCCTCTCTTCATCAGGCCCATCTTGGAGAATTCCGCCATTGCAGAAGCTCTTTCTAACAGCGGTAAGGATTCTCCTCAAAAAATGTATCCGAAATTGCCTTGTCCGCACACATCGGACTGGTCTTACCCGTCCCAATTCCACAGTTTAGAGTAATGTTATGCACACCTCGAGGATCCTCATTTCGTTCACCTCCCCCTTATGTTGGTGCATTTATGGCACCTAGATTGCCGGGGAGGTGGATGAAATGCCAGAGCGTGTGTGCATAGCATTACTTCACTGTTTAATGTCTCTTCGGAGGCCGCCCCCAGCCAAACCTATTACACTCCTTTCTCTGGGTCCAGTCTTCTCTCCCTGCGATCCTCCGCCACCCCGCATCTCAATCTTGGAGAATTCCGCCATTGCAGAAGCTCTTCTAACAGCGGTAAGGATTCTCCTCAAAAAATGTATCCGAAATTGCCTTGTCCGCACACATCGGACTGGCCTTACCCCGTCCCAATTCCACAGTTTAGAGTAATGTTATGCACACCTCGAGGATCCTCATTTCGTTCACCTCCCCCTTATGTTGGTGCATTTATGGCACCTAGATTGCCGGGGAGGTGGATGAAATGCCGGATCGTGTGTGCATAGCATTACTTCACTGTTTAATGTCTCTTCGGAGGCCGCCCCCAGCCAAACCTACTACACTCCTTTCTCTGGGTCCAGTCTTCTCTCCCTGCGATCCTCCGCCACCCCGCATCTCAATCTTTCCAACCAGCGTCCCCAGTGGTCGACTGGTCTCTGCAATTGTTGTGATGATCTGGGCAACTGTAAGTGGAGCCCAATTACTTCTCTCTGTTCCTCGGTTCCTCTCTTTTGCTGAATTGATTAGTCTAACAACACTGTTTCATTTCATCTTTTGCCTAAAAAGCTTTTATCACATACGTTTGCATCACTTTTGGACAGATTGCTGACATAACGAATAAAGGCTCTCCCTGTAAGTTAATGACTCTGATTTTTTATAAAATGAGAGATGTGGGAGATTGGACATGATCTCTATGTTGGACTCACTCACTGGTTTTTCTAATTAAGCAGCATGTTTGAATAGTGGGATTGTATATGCCGTCTTCTTGGGTTTGACGGGATTGCCTTGCTTATATATATATTCGTGCTTCTTTCGGTTGAAACTGCGGGCCAGTATAATCAGGAGGAGGCCCCCTGCCAAGATTGCCCGGTCCACTGCTGTTGTGAGCCCTGTGCTCAGTGCCAAGAGTACAAAGAGCTTAAGAACCTGGGTTTCGGCATGGGAATTGGTAACATGTTTTACAGTTTATTTCATCTTCCGTTTGACAGGATCCCGAGTTCTGTTTTTTGTTCCGTATTTGACCCTTTTTGTAGCATTTTCTGTTCAGGGTGGCAAGCCAATTTGGAGAGGCCAAGTCGTGGGACTACAACACCTCCAAGCATGGTAGGAGGAATGATGAGATGAACAACGAGAGAGCCCTTTTGTGTTTTTCATTGGTTGAGATTGTAAAGAGTTTTCTTTTATCGAGGTTACCGTCATTCTGGTTTTTCAGACTTTGACATTGATATAATATTATGATTGATAACACACAGGAAGCCACACAAAAACTACATCTTACTTCAATTTAATCTATTTATTCCACTGCCAGCATGAAATATAAATAGAGCCTCTGTCTCCTCCATTTTTTGCTCCCTTTATTAACTACAAAAATAGTAAAACTTCATAAGATGCAGTTCCAATATATAATACGATGATTTCTAAAATAGATAATGATTCGATTGATTATTGATTTGTAAGTTACAGTTTATATAAGTTGAATTACAACAGAATGTAACTAAAAGATAAGAAGGTGGATAGCATCTGGAGATAATGAATCAATCCAGATCGGTGGAAGTGATAAGTTGAAGCTCCAGATTTTTTGGAGATACTTTGGTAGATCGGTTGAGAGGGTACGATTGTGATTGCATTGTTACGGTTGATGTATATCGTTTACATGCCCCTGCAAGTTGTGTCGTGAGTTGCTGACGGTTAACTTGGATAAAAACGGATTATCCATCTGATCTGCTGCAGGAATGTAACACACTTGAAGAGTGCCCTGATTGGTTTGCAACTATGTATGTGGCGGATATATTATCGCACCAGATGGACGGTTTTTAGACGATTTTGACTCAAATTTCTTTAAGAGCTCCAGTAGCCAGGAGAGTTCAGACGCAGCAACATCAAGGGCAGGATATTTGGTTTTGGCACTTGACCGGGATACAGTTGGTTGTTTCTTAGAGCACCAAGACAATAGATTATCTCCAAAGAAGATATAGAACCTAGTAGTAGAGCGTCGATCATCTAGATTGCCTGCCCGATCTGCATCTGAAAAAATGTTAATGTCAAAGGAGTCAATTGGTGTCAGAGTAATACCATGACCAATGGTTGCCCGGACATAGCGGAGATTGTATTTGACGGCACACCAATGAACATCAATTGATGCTATTGGAACTGGCACACTTGATTTACAGCATATTGTAAACCTAGTCGTGTCATCGTTAGATACTGTGTGGCACCAACGGTAGACCGGTAGAGAGTTGGATCAGTGATAGGCTCCCTTGTAAAATTTGATAGATTGGTCCCTGTTTGTGCTGGAGTTGAGATTGGGTTGGTGTTCATTAAATCAAGACTACGCAGGAGATATGTTGCAAACTTTGTTTGGACTAAATGAATGCATTTGTGCAAGTGTGTAGCTTGTATGCCCAGAAAATAGTGAAGTTGTCCAAGACACTTCACTGGAACTTTCCTTTGAAGAGATGCAAGGAGCTGCTAAGTAGCTGCAGGGCTATTGGAGAGGAGGATCACATCATCTACATAAATCAACAGGTATAATATAGTCTGGCCATCAAATAGGTGGAACAGTGAGGTGTTGGCTTTTGACCCTGTAAAACCAATGTCTGCCAGTGTATTTTTGAAACAATTGTACCAGGCCCTTGGTGACTGTTTGAGTCCGTAGAGAAGGATTTAAGCGACAAACGAATTCAGGATGAATTTCGTCATGGAAGCCCGGTGGATGAGACATATACACTTCTTGAAGTTCGCTATGCAAGAAGCATTTTGGATGTCTAGCTGCTGAATTTGCCAGTTATATGTAAGAGTGAGACTCAGAAGGAGACGAATTGTTGTTGGTATTACAACAGGGCTGAATGTATCAAAGTAAACAATCCCCTCTCTTAGGTGAAACCCTTTGGCGACCAGTCCTGCCTTGTACCGCTCAATGGTTCCGTCTGATTTTTCTTAAGTGCGAAAAATCCATTTGCACTCAATTGTAGTTCAATTTGGTGGTTTGGGTACTAAGGTCCAGGTTTGGTTTGCAATTAATGCATAAGTTCTTCCTACATGGCTTTACGTCAATGGGGGACTTTAATTGCTTGGGAAAAGCAAGTTGCCGGAGGCTGATACGTTTTTAAGGGAAGTTTTAGAGTATGAAGGAGCTTGGGTTTTAGATTGCAGATCTAGTTGTCATTGCATGAGTTGATAGTGGGGCAATGGAACTTGGTGGGACTAGGGATGGTGCGGAAGGGATTTGTAGTGGTGCGATTTGTAAGGGAATAGGAGAGGAAACTTGGGCTGGAAATCACTCTAGTGGAGTGGTGTTTGTTACGGCTGGTGGGCTAGAAGAAAAGGTAGAGGAAATCTCTGGACCTGGGGAAGATAATGAAGAATCTGCAGATATTGGTGGATTAGTCCAATGGAAAGAAGTGGACAAAAGTAAAAAACCTCCGTCCGTCGGCGGGCAAATGGCGCCGGCGGAAGAAGAATACCCGTCGGACAACTCAGCCGACGTTGGAACCCGTCGCGTAACAAAAACAACCGTCGTGCGAATCAATCATCTCGGCCGACGCCTGGGTCCATCGCCGGATGAGATCATCCGACAATGGACAGAAGCGTGTTGGCGGAATCATATCTTCTGACGCGCAGAGATGCGCCGGGTGATAACATTACCACGACGCACGGTGACGCATCGTCGGAAGGATTCCCCTGATGCTTGATGACGCGTCGGCGAAGTTGTTTCGGCCGACGCGAGCTTCTGTGTCCCTGGAAATTGTTGGATTGCGCCGATGCGTATCTATGTGTCGGGGGAAGGTTTGTAGGATTCCCCCGATGCATCTTTGTGCGTCGGTGGAATGGGCATTTTATCTTTTCCCTCGACACGTGACATTTTTTGCGTCGGAGGAGATGGTTCACCTGTCGGGGGAAGCGTTTTATTTTTTATTTCTTTTTATTTTATTTTGTTTCCTATTTATTCACACCACATCATCAACATAAACATAATCCACAATTATATAAAGTTAGACAACGGAGAAATCACACCAATGTATTAAGTCTACAATAAAAAATTTATATATACAGTGTATTAAGTTTACAATGTAAAAGAATACATAAACGATCTTCAATGACGTGGCAGGTCGCTTCCTCCGTGGACAGAAGATCCTGCAGAAGGTTAATACATCAACATTAGAGACATACATTTATGCTCATCAATTTAAAATAATTCAGAAGACTGAAAACAATAATTACCTTGTTGTGACTATGCAAGAAGTAACATTTCTAACCTCTCTATGCGCTGGCTCGTGGCGTCTACCTTCTGGGACAATGCCTCCTTATCTCGTCTCTCCCTCTCCGATTGTTCAAACTGGGCCACATAACTACGAGAGCTTGAAGAGGCACCTCTACGCAGTCGAGCAGCTATTCAAACTCCTCTCTCATAACCACCTTTGTGGCCCCCAAATACTGTATCCAATATGGGTGTCACGTCTCTGGGATCCTTGGAGGTAGCGACATTACTTTCGAGGGCTTGTCGACGAACCGCTTCCTGCACAAGAAAATAATAAATTTAAACAATAACCAAGGAGTACCATTCAACATAGATCATAAAGCACTTGATAACTTACACAGTGTTCAGCTGTTATTTCATCTAGATAAGTCTCATCCTTCCTCTGGTGAGCTTTGAGGTATGCCATCAGGAAGGTGTAGCCATCAAGATCGGTCGTACGCTGTAATTAATGTCTATTGTAAGTAATCTAAGCTGAAAATGAAAAATCAGTTTAGTTACCACTACTAAAACATATAAGTAGCTGTTCTTCTAAGAATCGGGGAAGAGACTTCGACCCAAGGGTATGTGTTGTCTTCAACTTCTGTCGATTACGACTATTTTGCTCATCGATACGCAGACTCTTAACATTGTCCCAATACTTAACGAGGAGAACCCAGTCCTCTTGGCTCATACCATGTATGGGACAAGTCTTAAGTTGTTCTGCAGTCTTCCCATCATAGTGCTCTTTCTTATATGCGGCTTTGTTGTCTCAAATAATTTTCTGAAGCACCAGCTTGATTGCCTCCATGGCCACTTGCTCTATGACTGCAGCACCAACCTCGTCCACAAAGTTATACTTTTCCTGCAAAAAAAAAAAAACTTAGTTCATACGTCCCAAGGTTGAAAATAAAACATTAGTAAACACGACTTACTTTGATAACGTTAAACCAGGTTTGCAGCTCATGGGAGGGATAGTCACGCCACTGGAGATGCAACGGAAAGTACTGGTCTGCCCGAACAACCGTCCCCATGAGAAAGGATAATGAACACTGTCGTTCTGAAATCATCTGCCCATCTTTGATTGTTATCGTCCATGGCTTATCTAGCATAAACGAGACGGTTTAACTTTCCTGTTCATGCGCGGTTGTGATGGCTCATCAACATCTTGTGTATCTGCCCATTCGTGTCATTGTGTTTCCATATCTTCCATGGGGATCGGGCTTGCCAAATTGCAAGTTAGAACACAATTTATATTACACACTGCAATAAGACCATTGTACTACAAATTTACCTGAAGAGTGGCTCTCAGGGGATTCGTATTCCGGAAAGAACTCTCTAAACTTACGCATACACTCAGCTATAATTTGAAAGAGCTAAAATTAGATGACATAACTACAAAAAAAAACAAGAATCTGTTTTTTGTTAGTACCCATGTCAGGCATCTGTGATGACAATGCTACTGTAGCTGGAGCCAGAGCTGGTGGAGTTGGAGTCGGGACTAGTGTTGCCCAGGCTGGCCGAGTCGGACTCAGGACTGGTGTTGTTCGCGCTGGCCGAACTGCCCGAACTTTGACTCTTCCCGGTGACGGTGATGAGGAGTCAATGGGATGTTTCCTA
The DNA here is from genome assembly GCA_022405105.1 of Aristolochia contorta. NCBI lineage: Eukaryota > Viridiplantae > Streptophyta > Magnoliopsida > Piperales > Aristolochiaceae > Aristolochia > Aristolochia contorta. Next base: position 10,848,755 of record CM039668.1, read on the forward strand.
GGAGGCATATTTACCCTGTAAATTTAAAGAGACGGGGATTGTCAGCTATTTTCACAAAATAAATCAGAGAGAAAGAGAGAGGGAGAGAGAGAATTAAAAGTTTGGAACAGAATTTGAGCGTAAACCGAGATAGAGAGAGAGAGAGAGAGAGAGAGAGAGAGAGAGAGAGAGAGAGAGAGAGAGAGAGAGAGAGAGAGAGAGAGAGAGATTTAAGTGGAGAGAAATCAGAGTTGGAAAGGTAACTATTGATATTGCGAACAAAACAATGGCAGAGGACTAAGGAAAATAGAAAAAGAAAAAACGATGTCCACTTCAGCTACATCACTTCATTATGGTTCTTGTCTAGGTTAAATCATGTAATGTAAAAATGTAAATTTTTCTCATCGTATTATACTGCTATCTTACTTCTGGTTTCTTTTTCTTCAAGTGATCTTCCATTACAACTAGACTTTTTTTTTTCCAATTATCCCCTGTTGTTTATGAACATACAAAAGATGGAGCATAGAAGTAGCATGGTATGAATTCCCAAAAGCCGGAACTATACCCTCAACTTTGAACTACAAATAGTTTCCAGATAGCTGATATAAACACTCAATTAGAATCATTTTCACACGTTCTTGCCCTATGATTTTTTATTTTTTGAGATAAAAAACCACCTGCCCCAGATTCTATAATAAAGGTGAACTTTGTGGTTCCAGTTTCTAGTCAATGCCATCAGGAGATCTATTCCTTCAGTATATGACAACACGCGTAACAGACCACAAGTCTCCATCTCCTTATCAACAATATGACCAATATGCAAAGAGAGAGAAGTACAGATTAGAAACAGATTTTGATTTGAAAGTCAGAGAGAAAACCAAGTGAGAGAGAATTAAAGAGTGAAACAGAATTTGAGAG